>JANZLC010000009.1:24882382-24900867 GCA_026413385.1 Erythroxylum gracilipes
GTATATAATAGTTATTAATAAAGTATTAATAAAATTATTTTATTTTTAAAATAAAATTTTAAATTTTATTATTTATAAAATAATATTTATTTTTAAATATATTTTAAGTATTAAATCAAATTTTATTTAAAATATACATTTTAAATATATAATAATTAATTTTAAATATATAAATTCAATTAAATTATTTACAATTTTAGTCATAATTAATTTTAATTAATTAAATATGTAATATTAAATTAAATTGTTTATATTCTTATTAATAATTAATATATTAACTCAAATATTTAATTAATAGTAAATTAAATAATATATTTTATATTTCATGTTTGACTTCTAATTGATTATTTTTTCATCATGAAGTCTTGTTGTAAATTATAATAATTAGAAAGTTAAGGATCTTTATTGTTCTTTTATTTGATATTTTAATATAATTATTATTTACTATATGATAAAATTGTAATATTTCAAATATATTGTATTATTCTTAATTCTATACTTGTATAATGATAATTGTCTTTTTCATATTAATTGTAGTTATTATTTATATATAAAATGTCTTAAAATTATTATTATTTTATATTAATTGTAGTTATTATTTATTATTATAACTTTTGGAAACATGGTTAATATAAACTTATAAATTATACAATACAACTGTACAGTATGACTAATAAATTATTTTATAAATTTTTAAAAAATTTAGGAACTATTTTATAAATTTTAAAATTACCTAAAATGATACCTAATATTAACCGATACCGATATAATATTATAACCAAATTTAATTTGACATTAAATTTGATATAATATTCGTAATATTGACAATAATCACGAATTATATTGACTCCATGAATTTTTTTTTCACGGAGTCCAAGTGTGTGTGTGAAAATGGCAAAAAAGGCTCACAAAGTGTACGAGACGACAAAATCATAGCCATATTCTTCACATTCTTTGATCCAATAATTGAAAATCTTTGATTCGATCCAAGTTTTTGCAATTTCATCCTCAAAGCTCCCAGACTTTTGAGTACAAAACAGCGAAACAGTTCGCTTTCACGATCCTAATCATTTCACACTTTAGTAGTAACATGGTGATTTCTTTAATTATTTATGAAAATCGTTACAGTTTTAATAATTATTTGAATTAAAATTATTGTTTAATTTTAATTTTAAAATAGATAATTAACTCTAAAAATTTAATTGAAAATTGTATAAATTCATTATCTTTTTATATGAAATGCTAAGAAAATATTTAGCTTTTGACTTCACTTCTTTCCCGGTCCTAAAAAGTTTAAAAACATACTTTCTATTTATTAAGAATAAGAGTATATTGTTGGTAGCATATTAAATTCTTTGTTTCAGTTATTCTGTTCTAACTCTATTATATTAAATTTCATCCATATATTTATGTAGGGTCTATATAAATGTGTGAATAAGATTTAATGAAGCATAATATGAACATTATAACTGGAACAAAAAATCTGATCCCTTAAATAAAAAGTGGAATGAGTAGTAACGAGCCTCTTCTCTTAGAACATTTGGAACAATTATTAGTGGTATGTTCTCTTTGTTCCTATAGCATCTTTGACCACTTACAAGTTCTTTTTAAAGGTGGTTTTTGGTCGTTAGAATAGAAGAGTGGTAATGGGTTCGATCTAAATTTGACTCGAAATTTGGTTCGGGTAAAATTAGACCTACCTCGACCCGATAAGTTGAACCCTTTACAAGAGACAACATTACTTCCCACAACCTCAACAAGTCTCGGTCGAGCTCGAGCTGTAGGTATATTGGCTCAACTCCACTATTGCCATCCCTAAGTTGAACAACTTATAAGATGCGACCTTGCTTTTTCCACCCACCAACATGAGTACTTATACTTTGTACACTTTGATGCAAACTTCTCAGCACCCACTTTCTGCAGAACGCGATGTCTTAAATGTGCTTTCTGAATTCTGATCTTTTACATCCAAAGTTGCCTTTTCCGGGTTCATACTCCACATGCAAATGCTTTTCCCTTATCATCGTCCTTTTTCCTCCAGTTTTTTCCTCGTAAACTAAACCTCAAGCTGTAATAAGGACTAAGTAAACTAAACCTCAAGCTGTAATAAGGACTAAGTGAACATGAATTTGGAGTTCATTTCAGCTTTATAATCCTGTTTATGCACTATATAAGTCACGGGCTGAAGCTAATCAGTTTCTCTTTTTTTTTTCCGGAAGCATGTTTCTTCAAGTTCATGAAAGTTGTGATGAATTGATTAGCTGGGGGACCAGAACTCAGACCCCATCTGCAAAGCATAGTCTCTTCTTTCCATGTCAATATATGGTCCCGTTATGACATTACTATTTATCATTTACGGGGAATGATTGGTTCGGGAGAAACAGAGAACAGTTGAATTCTAAAATATATTTCCAAAAATTAAATTTTCTTTCTTATTTTAAAATTTTCGAAGATAGTTCAACTAAAAAATAACAACGAAATAAACATATCATAAATTTCATACTTATACCGATCAATTGTTGCTTATACAACAATTCAACTTAACTTTTAAATTCGAATCAAACTAATTAAATTTATTTAAGCTAATAATTTATTATAATTATCTTAAATTATTAATTTAAGTTAAATTTAATTAGTTTGAGTTAAGTTTAAAAGCTAACTTAGATTATCATATTAATAATATTTAATTAGTTCGCGTTTAATATTTATATTGTGCGAGTTTCATTATTGTTTTTTAATCAAAGATTAAGAAAAAAATCTAAAAATAAAAAATTTAGAAGTTTTTTTAATATAAAAACTATAATTACTAAAAACGTTTAAAGCTGATTTGGTATTTATACAAGCCTGACCTTGGCAAGGACAAGAAGAGCACCTGTTCAAAGCCTATTTTTGACTTACTTCTAATTTGTTTCGTTTTGTTATTTATAAAAGTTCATTTTATAAAAAAAATAATTTTTTTGTTAACTTTATTTCGAACCTATAAAACGTTTGGAATGAACCCGAGTTGAGGTGGGATTGATACCAAAAATAATTTAAGTTACCTTGAAGAAGATACAAAGAGTGATGGTTCTAATTAAATTGGCCCACAAAGAACAACCCATTAAGTGATACATATACATAGAATTAGTGCGCATAAGAGGAAATCATTCTTTGCTGTTGACTCAAAAGTACATGAAAACTGGGTTTGATACTCCATTATTACATAAACCTTCCCCAGATACTCGTGGACTTTATTATATCATAATAACTAGTGTAGGAGCTTGTTAGTCAACTTCCTCTTTCCTTTACACGTATCTAGTCTAGTGTTGACAATGAATCCAGTCTGAGTTTGAATCACTTGAAGTTCCGAATTTTTTCTTCCGAATCCAATTGAGTTCGAATACCCAATCTCAAACGTGATTAAATTTGATTTACTATGTTGACTTTAGGCCAATCTAATGTAGATTCGAGCTTAGATTTGATTAAATCAAATTTGATCAATCGACTTTGAGATGGGTAGAGTAGGATCGAAAAAAACTTGAGCTAATTTGGCCATCTCTAACATCAAATCGAGTCTAAATTTTTTAAAGCTTAAAATTTTTTCTTAAAGTATTATTGCATATTTGGTTCACGGGAATAAGAATTCTATTTTTAATATATTGTTAAAATTTAAATAATCATTTGTTTGTTTAGACAAAAATATCAAAATACTTAATCTTAAGATTAAGTATTTCTTAATTTTTAGGAATAATTAAAGATCATTAAAAGGTGTCTTTAGCTATTCCAAAAAATAGAGTTATTTGTTGAAGACTTTTTTATCCTTATAATAATAATAAAAAGAAGAAGAAGAAAAATAGTAATAATATTAATATTAAGAAGACGAAGAAGAAATTTAATAATAATAATAATAATAAGTTAAAATAATAAAATTAATAAGAATAAGAATAATAGTAAGTAAAATAATAATAATAATAATAATAAATTAATAAGAATAATAAAATTAATAATAATAAGAAGAAATTTAATAATAATAAGGAATTTAATAATAATAATAATAAGGATAAGGATATTTTGATTTTTTGTTAGTTATTCCTTTGTCATTCCAAGTTTATATTTTCAAACTAAACATTAGCATAAAAATTCTTTAGTACTAAACTAAACAAAGTAATGCTCATTCTATTTTATTCCTTATCTTTTCAATTCTTAAGAATAATTATTATATTCCTTATCTATTATAGGTTTTAACCAAGCAGGCTATTAGTCTACACTCGATTGGGCTTGAATACATGATCTTGAACTTAATTAAACTTGGATTATTATGTTAATTTTAGGTCAGCTTAACCTAGACTCGAGTATGGACTCGATTAAATCAAAATTAATTAATTTACTCTTAGATTAATAAAATAGGATTAGATTAACGAGTTAATTTGGTCACCTCTATGATCAAATCGAATCTAAACCTTATAAAACTCAAAATTTTGTCTTCAAGTCTTAATCTACACTTAGACTACGCTCACAAATCTGATGTCTAACCTAATTAATATTGATTTACTATGTTAATTTTAGGCTAATTTAATACAAGTTCAAACCTAAACTTGATTAAATTAAATTAGATTGATTGACTTTGAGACGAGTAGATTAGTATCGAGTTAAACTTGAACTAATTTGTTCATTCACAATCAAGAGATAGTACCTAAGAGTACATTATTATAATTTAATTCTTATGATAAGATTGAAACTCGATAAGAGAAATAGAAAAGAAGGGATTGGGGGAGGTGGGTAATGATAAGCAAGAAGAAGAGGCTTTCGTTTCATAAAATTTACAAGTAAAGATTTGTCTCTAGCGCATACAATGTCTCTTTCAATGGACATCAATATCATAAAGAATGCTAATAGGTTTAGTGCATACTTAATATTATATAGAAATGTAGTAGAAGAAGATAGTGAAAAATGGGATCCATAAGCCAAATTGCCTAATTAATTGGTAGGGGGTTTGATCCGTTTGTCTCTTCATTGATGTTACTTCTCTCTGTTTATTATCAAAAGGCTTTTTTCTTAATACCTGTTTTTTTGCTTAATTATGTATTACTAAGTGTGATTATCTTAATCAGATATTTAATCCTTCTGGGTTAGTTTGTTGGGCTGGCTGTAATTTGAGGCCTGCAAAGAAGATTCTGTAATGAAAGTGATTAATTGGAAAAAAAAACTTAAACTTTACTCAATATTATAATATTAGCTCGAATTTAAAAAAATAGTGTTAAAATGTTTCAACTTTTAATTTTTAATAAAAATAGTTAGACATTAAGTGCCTGTTTGGATGGGCTTTTGGAAGGCTAATAAATACTTTTCTCCACCACAAAAGTCATTTTAAAAAAAGGGTATTTGACTGTAAAATAAAAAATATTTATTTAATATATATGACTTTTTTGGCAGCCAAAATATAACTTTTTAAAAGGCTCAAATTTAGAGCTTCTTAAAGAAGCATTTTTTCATGTAGATTTTTTAGATCAATTAATGAGTATATTTTTTAGTCCCTTTTACCCATATATTTTACACATAATTTTCACAATAACCACAAATTCATCTTCCAGTTTATTATATATTTAACTATTTACTAAACTTGAATATTTATTTTGGAATTTATATAATATTATTTGACTTTTTATATGTTTGAATATTTATTTTCTATATTAGTTTACTTATGCTATAATCTGTATAAAAGATTTTGTTAGATATATTTTCATTTATGTTTTATATGGTTTAAAATTATATAATAATTATTATATTATGCCTTACATATTGTTTAATATACTTTAAATAATATATATGTCCATAAATAATTTTTATTACAAAATAAAATATAGTTAAAATTAAAAGTGTCTTTTATTTTTATGTTGCCGAAGAGTCTACTTTATGAAGTTCTTTCAAAAAAGTTCTTTTTAAAATTTAAATGACAGTCAAACAGTCAACTAGCTTCTTAAAAAAGTTATTATCAGAAAAGATCTACACACAAAAAAAAAACTCTACTGACAAAAGCTCTACTGGTCTAAGCCCAACTAAATAGAGGTTAAATTCTACAACGAGTTATCTTAGATTAGTATTTTTATCACGCGACTATCACATATTGTATCTGTGTCACGTATGAATTCTATTCGTTAATAAATCTCAAATAACAAAAGCCCTAAAATAATTATGAACTAAAACACATGAAGTGTATAATTATTTTAAGTTTTTTTATATTTTTAATTTATTAAATAATAAAGTTTACACTTATTAAATAAAACAATTACGTGGTAAAACACTAATTTGATGTGCAATAGAGAACCTTAATTTTTGGTAAAAATTGAAAGTTAGAATAATTTATCGTTATTTTTTAAAAGTCGGACTAATATTACATGTTTTAGTTTATTTTATACAATTAATCGGGATGATTAATATAAAAGTGTATTAAAAATATTCGATAATACGTGTTTTAGATAAATTACTTAACCAACTCTAACAACCCAATTTAGAAGAGTAATTAGCCTGGATTCTTGGATCTTAACCAATTCTATCTGAAGAACATATAAACGCATAGTTAATGATAAGATTGGTAAGTAATGTAACATATCCTTGTACAAAAATTATAGGAATATATTAGTTTTGCTTCTAATTGGATGCTTCCTTGAAGCAGTCTAGTAAGTGTCAATCTCATTGAGATCAACGTAATAAAGTAAACCTGGAAGGCCATGAAGTCTCTTTCAGGTTAAGATTAACTTCACTTGCTTGACCATGCAATTCTGCGGTGAATGCTGGGAAGCTATTGTGTAGGGATGGTAAAAGAAAAGCCCAAAAGCTGTCGTTTGGACATATTGCAACGAACTTTGTTTTGGGTTCTTGGGCCACATCGGATATACACGGAGAATAGAGTTAATATAAATAATTAAATATGCTGGAGGAGCTTTTTGTAATAAGAGGTTGACGAAAATGTTAAGTTGAGATTTTTAATGGACATTTCCAAACTTATAGGGTTGATTTTGAATGTTTGTGACATTTTATAGCTCTTTTTGAACGTGTCGAAATGTTTGAGTTTAAATTAATTTTTTTTAAAATGTTATAGTCTAATTTGATTATTTTGTCTTTATATTAACTAAGTTTTGAGTTATAAAAAAAAATCATGTTTCAAGTTAATTTAAATCTTTTTTTTTCAAATTTTGGGGTCGAGTTAAATTTTAAACCTTTTTTTTCAAGTTTTAGGTTGAACTCCCTTTCTTTGAGTTTTGTGTTAGACTTGAATTCAAAATTTAATTTCATAAATCAAGCTTGATATAAATTCCGAACTTCTTTTATACATGTAACAAAATAACATTATTTTGTATATTGATAAAAAATTATTTTTAAGTATTTAAAAACCTAATTGGATTTTGTGATCAAATTTAAACTCGATCAAATTTTAAGTTAAATAATTTTTTTTTAGGTTGAGTGTGAATTAGAGTCAAATCTGACTCAATCCATTGTCATATTTAATATTGTGCCTATTTGAAATGAATGGATTAATTAGTCTTTTAATTTCTTTCAAATCACAAGACTAATTTAACCCATGATTTGGTGTAATGTTCACAATGATCGGTCCGAATTAAAAGTTTGAATTTAAATTTAATAAACTTGTCTAATTTAATTTGTAACCTATTAATTTTAAGTTAGATTGTAATTATTTAAAAGAAAATAGAAAACATTTTTTATTATTCTAATTATTAATTTGTTAAATAATTTATTAGGAGATATCGCACAAGATGGTCACATGTGGGATGAGATCCTCTATTTTAGTTAACCAATTCTTATCTTGTTCCATTAAATCTCATCTACAAATTTATATAAAGGCTGCATTTGGTGAACCTTGAATCTTCTATATTTTAGCTAATTCAAGGCACATGTAAAAGTAGTTGTTGGAGCTCAAACAACTGAAATTTGAAAAGCTACACAATAGTAACGTTTTCACACACCAGCTCATTATGTATAAATAAAAAGTCAATTATATCCTCCTAAATAAATCAAGCTATATATTAATTAATTTTTTCAAGTCAATTTATACCTAATTACAATTAATTAATTGTGTTATGGTGTGGCATAACTAAATTATTAGTAATTATGCTACGGTGCCATGCATGACACCGTAGCATAATTGATGCACGATACTGTAGCAAAATTAATTATTATAAATAGTGTCATGCATCGCATTATGTTATGCTTATGAATTATGCACGAAACATTTATACTTTTTTTTGTAAAATTTAATTTTTGTAAAATTAAATATTTAATCGTGACAGTATAAATTTTTTAAGTTAGGTTTTTTAATTTATTAAATAATAAAATTCATACATATTATATGAAAAATACTAATATGATATAGCTCGCTACATCATTTATATTAATAAAAAAAATTACGTTGGATTATTATTATTATTATTATTAGTATTAGTATTAGTATTAGTATTAGTATTGTTGTTGTTGTTGTTGTTGTTGTTGTTATTATTATTATTATTATTATTATTATTATTATTATTATTATATGTTCTATGTTTTTTATTAGAATTATAAACTTAATTTTTGTAGAATTAAATATCTAAAATCTAAATTACTATAAGAATATATAACGAAATACTAAGATATATATTCATACCCTTATTTTTTTTAAGTCACGTCATCATAAGTCATTTTACACATAAACAATTAATATTAAACAGCTAATTTTACCAAACATCAAATGACAAACAGCTAATGTAATATGTTGGTCAAATCAGCTGATATAATCAGCTATCAGCTAACAGCTAATGCAATTAGCTAATTGCCAAACAGGGCCAATGACTCACTAGTAGGGTTGACAATTAAAGCTCGGCCTGGTCTGATTAATATAGTTTGAAATCAATCAATTAAATTCGTTCAAATTAGTTGAGTTTCGGAACGATTCTTTTAAATTAAGTCATTATCTGATTTAAAACATTGATTTGATTATTTTAAATTAAGTCATTATCTCATTTAAAAGTTTGATTTAATTAAATATTTTTTAAATAATTTATTTGTTTTCTTTAATGTTAATTAAATTAATATTTGAGATGAAAATTTAATTACATATAATATTTATGTAGAATTCACATTGTTTCTGTTAGGTGAGATTTTAAAGTAGATTATTTTTGTAAAAAATAAAAAAAATTATTGTCACTTTTTAAGTTTAGTTTATAATTTTTTAATAATTAACCTTATATTTTAAATATTTTATAAGTATTTAAAAAGAGCAATCCATTTTATTATAGAAAGAAAAAAGATGACAATAATGTTATAATTAGTTCATATAAAAAAGTTTTCATGGTACTTAGTCTCCATAATCACACTAGTTAATTGAAGATCACTCTCGAGCATTAAAGGTTAAAGCTAATGTACTAATAATTTGTTGAAGACTAATTCAAAGTTTTTAAACTTATCTGAAAAGATCGTGGAGAAGATTATGGGTTAGTTAGCAAGTGAACTGTTAGTGGAGATTTGTTAGCAGATTTATTTCCTAAGTTTTCTATTTAGTTGTTAGCTAGTAATGTTTGGTTTGTTAGCCTTTATAAGGCTGAGTTCTGTTTTTCAATAACATACGAAGTTCTCACAAATCATCTTAGTTATTTTCTTGCTCTGCTAAACACCTACATAATTGTACTTTTTTTTAAAAAAATTTGTCCTGTGTTTAAAAAAATCCAGTGCTTGTTGCCCTAAAAATGGGAGACAGGTCATCCGTTCTCTTTTTTTTTTACCTACTTTATTTCATAAAAATCCATCCATTCAATAAATATGAACTACAAAAATTAAATGATCTGAGTGACTTGAGAATAAGGGGAACAAGAAATTGGGAGCACACGATCTATTCCTTTTTTGAAGAATTGGTGTTTTTCTGAAGGCATTGAAAACAATTTTATTATTAGTTAGAAATAAAGTTGTGTATTATTAAAATTTTTACCGAGTTGTTGTTATGTTTTAATAAAACTTCAACTAAAGAATTATAAGAATAATAATTTTTTTGACCCCAACTTAACTTGAAGTCATCTGGTTTAGTTTGAGTCGATTAGATTTTAATCCTAAAATTTTCAAATAAAATGACTTCATTTTTTACAAAATAATATTATTTTAAAATTTTTAAATAAAATAACTTCATTTTTAACAAAATAATTTTATTTTTAATTTTTAAAAATTAAAAAATATTTAATTGAGCTTAAGCCAACTCAAGATCAAATCGGGAGCTTCGGACCTAATTGGACTTCGGTCTCGTTTAAACTCGAATACAAAATTTTGAGTTGACCCGACCGACCACCCAACCTGTGCTGGTCCCAAAAGATGAAGTGTTTCTCAGACGTCTCAATCTATTGGGCTGGCAAAAGGAAGTAATAATATTCCTGGCTCCTGAGAGCCGTCCAGCGATTTGATTTGGCCATTCATTGCATCAGTACGATGGGTAGTTGGAAAGTTTACAAAAAGTATATATTTATTTATTATAGATATCTATATATTATTATTGTGCTTAAGATTAGCTTGGATCGAAACAATTTATATTTGATTTCAAAAGCAAATTTAAACTTTTTAAATATGTTTGAAACTTGATCGAATTTGTGTTTGAGTCTGCTTATTTAACTCGATCGGATCTATGCTTGAATCTATTAAAATTTTTAAGTTAGAATTCCTACCTTAAAAAGTTTGAACCAATCTAATTCATTATCATCTTAGTAATTACAGATTATTATTTTTGCATAAATTATATTATTGTTTCATTAGAATATGAAGGTCTACAATTACAAGAATAATACAAATTATTCTCGGCTTTATTTTTTATTTTTCATTATTTCATACTAATTAGTCTTTTAATTTTAGGTCCACAATATCCTAAGAATCTATGTATATTCATAATTTCATAGTTTCAACAATTATTAATTTCTCCTCATAATTGTAAATAAATGGAAAACATTACAATATTCATCAAATTCACAAATTCTCAAGATCTTCATTTCTAATGGATCCATTTTTAATCATCACCAAAACAAAAAAAAAGGCTTTCCTTTTATCATATTATGTCAAAAGCAAATGTTCATGTTAGGATATTAATTTAAAATAATCATCTCGCATCAATTCAAATCCGAAATTTTAAAAAGCTTGAATTTGATTTTAAAATTTTACCCAATTCGAGCTATCATAATTAGGTTTGAACTCAACTTGACTTTGAGCTTTTTATCGAATCTTTCATTATTTTACATTTTTTATTATTTCAAATTTAAGGTCAAATTTACAATTTTAGATTTGATGTTAGCTCGACTCAAATATCGATGAACTCTTTTTTTAAAAAAATTGAGTTCGATCAAAATACTAACTCTAGAGCAGTAAACTTAACACAAAAAACTATTATCATAAATAACATCTCTATTAGGTAGAGGTAAGATTGCGTACTATCAAACCTCTTCAGACTCTACGCCATAGCGATACTTCAACTGGGTATTGATGATAATTGATGACGATGACTTTTAAAATGTACATTGTTTATGTCTTTACGAAAAGCTTCCCATCTAAGTGGCATGACTACTTCACATTCTCCATTTTCCCTTCATTTCTTCATCACCACGAGAACCAACACAAAGCTACCATCCCCAAAACCCTCCTATCAAATAGCAAAAGAGATTATCAAAGTCTATCTCTTATATAGATTTGTTTCACATGAATCCTTTATTTAATTCTGAATCGTGCATTTATTAAATAATTTACATAATATCGATAATTTATTCAATACATAACAATATGTGCACACACTTACAAGCACTAATATCTTAGCACTATAAGTATCACTAGATTAGCAAGAAAAATTCCTCCACCCATCTGACACGGAGCTTTAAATTATAAAATCTATTTATATATTGTGTTTTACTTTTATTAGGACTATAAGGACTTTTTTTTTATCATTGTTATTAGGTTCTAGGTCATTATAACTCATATAAATACTTCTTTATTGTATTGCGGAAAAACCTTTGCCTATTTTTCAATCAAAATACTCTAATTCTCTTAAGGTTTTCGTCTACCTTTTGAGTTCTTTGTAAATCTTGGATTAGATTTGCGTTTTCTGTACTCTTAGATTAGAGTACTGCATTTTTGCGCTACGTCAGGTGGTATCAGAGTCTTGAAAACCCAAGGTTTGTTTGTCTGACAATGGCCAACACCAACGACGACATTCGTGGGTTACTCAAAGTTTGGGAGTCAATTTGCAATATGGAACGACAACTGGCGTTGATTCAGGACCAGTTGCAAATGTTGTTGCTAGAAGACAACATAAGAAGAATTGAGGAACTAGTTGTTAGGGACGGTGACCCTGCAAAGCATCCTCATATTCAAAATCTCGTGTCATGGAATCATGAAAATAATTCCAGTGATCAGGAAAAAGTTATCCAGCCAAGACGAAGAGGAGACTATGAATATAAACTTAAGGAAGATACCCCATCTTTTAACGGAGATCTGAATATTGAAGGCTTTCTTGATTGGTTAGCGGAGGTAGAGAGATTCCTCAATTATACGGAGATTCTAGAGGATATGAAAGTGAAGTTGGTGGCCTACCGTTTAAAAGGGGGAGCTTCTGTATGGTGAGAGCAATTGCGGGAGTCAAGAAGGAGAGAAGTGCAGAATCTGGTTCCTTCGTGGAAGAGGATGAAGCAATTGCTTAGAGGGAGATTCTTACCGCCAGATTATGAGCAGTATATTTTTGACGCATATCAATAATGTCATAAAGGCAGTCGTAGCATCCATGAATATACAATAGAGTTTTTGAGGTTGGCAGTTCGCAACCAATTATCCGAATCTCAACCTCAACAAGCCTCACGCTACTTGAGAGGGTTGAGATCGAATAGAAAGGAGAAGATAGGAATCCAGATGGTGCTTTGACTGTGCGTCGTAACGCTAATCAAAATTAAAATTACTAGACTACTACTGTAGAGTGGCGAGTCTAGGTCGATCCTATAGAGAGTGCGTGTAAAGTCTAAGAAATGAAATTAATCGGTGTTTACGAAAAAGGGGGTTTTTGATTTTTTTGGAAGAAGAAAATAAGATAAAACCAACTAATAAAGACTAATTACAAAAAACATGCAAAAATAATAAAAACGGGGAATTTGGTAGGGACCCGGTTCTTCAGTTCAATCTCGGCCTAAACCCTGACTAAGCATATTTTATCAATTTGTTGTTCTTTAACCTCTCCTAGCAACTATTATCCGTGGGTCAAAAATTAACCCAAGTTTTTCCTTATATTGTGTTTAATCAAGATACGATTGTTAATTAAACCTAACCACCTAACAACTTAGGATACGATCTTTAGATTTAATTAGGCAGTAGCATTACGAATTAGGAAAACCGATTAATCAAGGCAACAACTACATACGATGCGTCATTTAACCTAAGTCATGTTATCCCTAATGATTACGAATCATTAGTCGCTACATGTGAATCTCAACACAACAATTACAGATTATATTGAAATTCTAGCAATGGGATTGAAATTAATAATTCAATGAACGCATTAAAACCATCAATCACAATACCCAATAGGTTCATACACAAATAACCAAATAATAACGAAAATCTGATTATCCATACATAAAACCCAAATCAGTTAAAACAGGATAACACAATCAATTTCTAATGAGAGAAAGAAACAAAAAAATAATTAAAATAATACGTAACCCGGGTTGTTGGCGTCGATTTTACCTCCGAACCGACGTCGGGATGTTCAGCTCTTCATGGGTTTATCCCGATAAATTGCTTCAACTCTCATCCAATCCCTAGCCAAAAATCCCTAATTTATCTCTTCACTGCCGCAAGCTTAATCTGTTCTCTGCGTTTCCTCGCTGCGCCGTCCCTGTTGCTCTTCCTCTAGCTTCATTTTACTACTTGTGTTTACTATTCATTGATGTGACCATTAAAGGTCTACATCACTTAAAAATATTTCTCCTCTACGTGTAGCATCTTCTGCTGTGGCTTCTGCGTTTTCTTCTCTTATTTCATTGTAGCGCCGCACCAACCAAGCCTCCCCTCTCTATTCTCTTCCCAACATAAATGATACTCCCTTGTATCTACTGTAGCTTCCTCTCTATGTTTTCTGTGGCGGCACTGTTAAATGTTTTATTCTTGTCTAGCGTCAGATACATTCTTTTTGTAGCTCTCACATGATTTACATGATTAATTTCCTTGATTTAATTCAACGTTGCTACTCCACGTGTTGCCTTCCTGAATTGTTGTCCGTCACTTCATTTAATTTTCTTGTGCCTGAGTTATGCGTGGCTGCGTCTCCACCTGTAGCTCTCTTGACTTAATTTTAATTTGCTCTCTTTGTAGCTAATGGACGCCACGTTGCTTTCATTCACGCCCTTGTCCGCTCGACTTGCGTGTCTCTCCACTTGATTTATTTTCCAATCACTGTTGTTGATTCCTTCGCAATTAAATGTCTCCGTTAATTCATTTGTTGCGTCCACTGTATATTGACGATGTACCATTTAATTGCCTTGTGTTGTAGCGTCTCCTCCCTATTCGCCTCACTTTAATTTGCTGCTAATTGATTTGCTCATGTTAACACGTGCATGCTTCTCCTCAGTTATCTACTGGTCATTTAATTAATTTTTTTCTTCTTCTTCCACCGTAATGACAAGCAACAATAAATCTTCAGAAAATATCTCAAATAAGGTATTTTTTATTCACTTTAATTTCTTTGCTCCCAAATTGTACCTAAAATCAAATATGAATTAAAGTGAGTATCTTAAGCATTTTTGTACCATTAATTGCTAAGTGCAAATAATAAAAAAATATCAACAATTAAGCACATATCAAACACCTCCTTTATATCTTCGATCATATTGGCAAAGATAGACATCATACATCTTAAAATGCAGCCAGTGCATTGCACAGTCCAAAAGGCATCTGTCTGTACGCGAAGATACAACAAGGGCAGGTGAATGTGGTCTTTTCTTGATCATCAGGGTAGATGAAGATCTAATTATATCCTGAATATCCATATGAAAAGCAATAAAACGAATGACCAACCACCTTTCTATCATTTGTTCTATGACCGAGAGAGGAATATGATCTTTCTTAATCACTGAGTTGAGTTTGCGATAATCTATACACACTCTCCAACCTGTGATAGTTCTTGTTGAAATTACTTCTCCACTCTCACTTTTTATTACCATTGTTCCACTCTTTTTAGGTACACATTCTATTGGATGATGCATTCACTATCGGAGATGGGATAAATTATCCCTACATCTAAGAATTTGATTATTTCCTTCTTGAACACCTCCTTCATATTAGGGTTTAATCTTTGTTGGCGCTCCCTCATCGTTCTACATCCTTCCTTGAGGTTTATTCGGTGTATGCAAACATTTGGGTTTATACCTCCAATATCAGAAATCTGCCATCCGATGACTTTCATTCACTTTCTCACAATTGCTAATTCCTTACTTTCTTATTTCTAATTCAATTGATTGGAGATGATTATTGCTAACATTTGACCTTCACCTAGAAAGGTATATTTAAGATTTGTAGGTAAAGATTTAAGCTCTAATGTGGGTGGTTTTTTTGTGTATGGTGGTATGGGTGCTTCAGTTCGAACTAATTTATCCTGATGTGTTTGAACATCCAACTCCTCAATCTCATCATCTCCTTTAGACTCAAGTTTCTCATATCCATTATTTGTCTTTTTTTCCACTGACTATACTTTTGCGATGTAACTCTCAACTTGTTCTTGCAAATTTTGATCCATAATTTCAACCTTTATGTATGAAATACTTACTGTTGGGTTCTTTAAAGCCATATTAATATTAAATTCGATCTGATCTTTTCCTATTCGAAGTGTTAATTTCCCTTGGTGAATGTCAATTATGGCTTTCCCTATATTCATAAACTATCGACCAAGGATTAGTAGACAGTTCTTATCTTCTCCAAAATCAAGAACCACAAAATCTACAGGAATAATGAACTTGTCCACTTGCATCAGAACGTCTTCCACTATATCAAATGGTCTTTTAATAGATTGATCAGCCAACTGAATGAACATCGATGGTTGGTTGACCTTACCCAGCCCCAACTTCTTCAATATTGATAAAGGCATAAGATTAATACTTGTTCTTAAGTCCCACAAGCACTTTGTGAATTCAAATTCACTAACCAAAAAGGGTATTAAACTCCCTGGATCCTTCAATTTAGATGGCATCTGGCTGGTGAGTATGGAATTGCAGGTGCCAATTAGAGCTATCGTCTAATTATCTTCCCAAGTATGCTTCTTTGATAATATGTCCTTGAAACTTTTTGCATATTTAGGCATATGTTCCAAAGCCTCTACAAATGAGAGATTTATCTGTAATGTCTTTAATTTCTTAACGAATTTTGCAAATTGCGCATCCATCTTCTTCTTTTATAATCATTGAGGAAAAGGAATCTTGGGTGGATATGGTGGAGGAGCGACATAATGAGGGTATTTGCTCATATTCACTTCTTTCTCCTTTTCTTGATCTTTCTCAATAGGAGGGAAGGGATCCTTTATTGTCTTTGTGGGTGGTTCAAGTTCCTTCCTACTTCAAAGTGTAATATAGCCTTCAATTGTCTCCCAAAGTGTTAGGAAGAATTCCCATACTTCACGTAAAGAAAGCGTTTGACAATTGGTTTACTTGGACCTCTAGATTGTGGATTGAAGAGCCATAATTCTTTGTTACTTGTTCGAATCTTCCTTCCATAATCTTTTGTACATCATCTAGGGTTCCAAACTTGTCTAAAATTTTTTTCAGCTTGGATTCTATTGAGCTTGGTTTATCTTGTGGAAACCTGGTTATCTTTGGGGTCTGAATTGTCCTCCAACATTGTTCGTCCAAGAGAAGTTAGGGTGATTCTTCTACCTAAGGTTGTATATGTTGGAGTAGGGATTATTTCCCCCTCCTTATACATATTGAGCTCCCATATAAGTAACTTGCTCTAGATCGTTATCCTTCATCAAGAAGTTGTCACCATATCGTGGTCCATCTTTCTGTATAGTTCACACTTTAGTTGCACGACTTTTACCGAAGCTGAGAACAAAGCCTTCATATTTTTAAGTTGTTGCATGAAGTTGTTAATTTTCACCTCGTCATTTGATCAACAATTATAACTCTTTTTTGTTCTTGAAAAGTAGTGGGTTATATACTCCGCTCATTCGTCCATAGGTAGCTATTACTCGCTATCTCCTATATCAGCTCTTCTGCTTCATCTACTGTCTTTCTCATCAATGATCCTCCAGAAGTTGCATCAATTGTGCCTCTCATATGTGAGGTTACTCCATTATAGAATGTTTACAACAAAAACTCTTTATGGTGTGGGCAATTTCATTGGAAGTCCTTATATCGTTCCCACGGTTCATAAACCAATTCCCTGTCACTTTACTGGGAGTTAGTAATCTCCTTAATAATCTTGGTGGTCTTGGTAAGGGGAAAATACTTGTCTAAAAAGGCACGAACTAGTTGATCCCAAGTGGTGACATTGGTTGGGTTGAGGGAATGGTACCAGGCCTTTACTCTATCTCCTAGGGTAAAAGGGAATAGCCTAATTCTGACTGCATCCTCCGAAATCTGATGGTACCGAAAGGTATCACAGATTTCAAGGAAGTTTAATATATGTGCATTGGGATCTTCATTCGTTAGTCCATAGAATTACACATTCTGTTGACGCATGTTTAGGAAGGCTGGTTTAATTTCAAAAGAGATTGCTTATACGGGTGGCCTAGCTACTCCTTGGTTAGCCGCATTAAACTTTAGTCTCAAGAAATCCATAAGGGTTCTTTGTTGAAGTCCTTGGTTTGCTCCATGATCCAAATCTTGCTGAAATTCGTTGGCCATTATTGTTTTTGTGATTTCTTCTTCTTCTTTATACTAGGCTTTATTAATTGATTGTTCTAATCGAGTGATATCTAGCACTAAGGTTTTAGCTACACAAATCAAACTTCTCATAACTCTTGTGTTCATGCAAGAGCATGAATTCAGAAATAGAAAGAAATAATAAAAAATAAAAACTAAATGAAACTCCTTAGACTAATCACTCCCAACAACGGCGTTGTGTGGAAGTTTTAATTATTAACCTTTGATAACCCCCAAGCGTACAGTTTGTTAACGTAGTACCAAAGGTGTCGATCCCACGATGATGGAACCAATCTAATCCTAAAATCTAAGGCCTAAACCAAATAAAAAATTCAAGATGCAATGAAACTAAAATGAGAATTTAATTCAATCACTTTAATTAAGAATCAAACACAAAAATACTAATTACTAAGCAACTGCAACACACCCAAGAATCAACTGAAGGAAATTACCAACTGAGAGAACGAGAATTTTACCTATCCTTAATGCTAACCTAAATGATTATAAATTATCAAATTATTGGTTCTAGACTGTCCTAAGGTTGACTACTCTATCTTGAGTTATAACTATTAACCCTAAATCATAAACCTTAATCAG
>JANZLC010000009.1:24912657-24922769 GCA_026413385.1 Erythroxylum gracilipes
CAAGAAATCAGAGCTAAACTACCTGTCGTCAAGCTGAGCAGCTTTCTTTCCTTTATCCATCATCTCCTCCTACTCTTTTAAATGACCTCTAACAAAACACTGAAAAGATTTATCATCAAGACAACCTCTTCCTACTCATCTCATCGTAAACTTCCGACCCACACCGAATCATCCTCCGGTATATTCTTAATGTGTAATCCGACATTCTCTTAGTAGCCTTCAATAAAATAAAGGAATTATACGTCTTCACATCAGGTGGGCAAACTATTTCTTTCATCTTCTTCAACAATTCGTGAATCATACCCACACTCTTATGATTTCCAAAACCTGTGATCAAGCATTTATAAACTGGAGCGTCTAACACGCACCCAAAATCAACCATTTCATCAAGACAGTCAATTGCATCTTCTATCATTCTCTGATTACAGAGATATGGAATCAAAATCGTACCGCTCCAGAAATTAGGAGACAGACCCTTGGCTGCTTTCATAATCTCAAAAGACCGATCTTGAAGCTCAAAATTGCATCAGAAGAGCTCATTCTGGGTGAGTGAAACAAAGCAATAATTAATATAACATAAAAAGAAGAAAATAAATTGCAACATCAAGGAGGAAATTGAGATTAAAAAAAAACACTAACTATTAAAAGATTGGACAAGATCAGAGAGTAGAGGGAGAGAGAAGAGAGAGATTGGTTAGCTTTCCATAGATGTTTAAAGAGAAGAGAGAGATTGGTCAGCTTTCCATAGAGGTTTTTTAAACATCGGAAGAGAGAGATTGTTTACTGAAAATGTTATAAACGTAAACGTCACAAATTATAAAAATAAAGTCTTTTCGAAAAAGCTAAAACGAGTCTTTTTTTTGAAAAGCTCTAAATTTAAATTTTTTAAAAAGTTTATTTTAGCTTCTAAAAAAGTTATTTCTATTTAAAAATACTTTTAGATTTTACGGTAAAATACTCATTTTTCTTCAAAATAGTTTTTGCGGTAGAAAAAAGTACTTTTCTACCCTCTAAAAGCTCAACCAAACGGATGCTAAGGTCTAAAAGGTTCAACTAGTATTAGACTTTTATAAAAAATTAAAAATTTATAAAATGAGTAAAGAAGACTATCTCATTTATCAAAAAATTTAAAGTTTAATTAAAAAAGATATTATTTAATGAAAATTAATTAGTTTATTTTGGTTTATAAAAAACTGATTAGTTTATAAAAATTGACTTACTAGTGAATAAATTGATAGGTCTTTAACAACAAAAATTATTAAACTAAATCGAACCAAAAAATTAAAAATCAAATAAAAAATTAATCGATTCAAAGTTTTCACTATTAAACCGATAGAACTGGTTCGACTTTTAAAACAATGACTCAAATGATATAATCATACGCTTATAATAGGTTTTGATTAATTTACATTTTTTTTATGTCCAACTCAGTTTCCTGAGAGTGGGGGGCATGGGCTAAAAGGTTTTATGTTCGAATCCCTCTACTTATGCTCTCTTGATCGAGTCTGTCGTACAGGACTTGTCTAGTGCGAAGTACCCGATTGACGTGATTTGCAAGTTATTGTGTCAATTCGAAGATTTACTCAGTGCACATTCAAAAAATAGCAGCTACGAGTTTTTTCGTTTAAAAAAAAATTATTTGTTTTATTTAGCTTTTTTTATATACATATATAAGAAGAGGCAAAAGCCTTAATTCACATGGCATAATCGAGGGAAGGCAACTCCAACCTTATCCTTCTCTAAAATATCAAAAATGCCAGTAGGAGCGAGAGAAAACTCATAGTATCAAAGGGGGAGATTTATGGCCATATTCGCTATCCAATATGCAGCATAATTTCCTTCCCTATAACTATGAACAATTCGCACAAGCCAGTCACGATTTGGACTCTATAACTATGAACAATTCGCACTAGCTAGTCACGATATAGCCATTATCTAACAACAGATACAAGAGACCAGTTTTGATTGGTTGAGATATTATCCTTAGTTAGCAGCTTAACCACACAAAGATCACCCACTTCTAAGATGAGATTTTGAACACCCATTGCCCAAACCATCTTTAGTTCTTGTAGAACCCCCCATAGTGTATAAGTACCTATGCACATAGAGAAAGCTCCACTCTAATAGCCAAATTGATCCCTTAACAAGCCACCTCACTTGAAGTTTTAAAGGCACCATTTATATTAAGTTTCATCCGTCCGTCCTCGGAGGATCCCAACCAACTTAAAATACATGGCCATAATGTTAACTTTTTTTTTTCCTCGTTAACTTAGCTAGAATGGTAGAAATCTTGTTTTATTTAGCTTTATTCTATATGTTATCCTATATCATGTCTGCCCAAATGATACGTTAAATTTTAAAATAGCGAAAAATGTCAATTCCACCTTTCAAATACCGGTTCGGTTTGCCAAAGAAATTCCAAGTCAAGTCCGAACCAACTCATTGCTAACAAGGTAAAAACAATACCATATATCAAAACATTTTAAGGAATTCCAAGTCTATGAAGAAGCCGGTTTATGCACGTCGTATACCTTTCTTCGACCGTCAACTTAATCTATGTTGAAACCGGTTGAAGAGGACAAAGAAAATTAAGGCCACAGAGATTTATACGGACACACAACTGAATTAATTATTGTTAACTGCTTCTTTCACACTTAATCTGTTTCCAAACTGTTTCATTAATGTATTATCCATTATCATTAATCAAATATAATCCACTTTCCTCGCTAGCTTAAACAAATTAATCTTTCCATTTGACAACAGAGTGCAACTGTAACCTTATTTTCTCGATCGTATCTTGTCTTTGTTAAGTCATCACTTGTTGTTCTTATAAGGGTTTGAAACCTAAAACCCTACTTAACCATATTCATACCAGAAGATTGGATCAGAATTCATGGAGGGGGAGATCTTCAGATTCTTTATGGTGTGGCTTTGGGTGTTTGTGTCTCTGTGTTATTGTTATTTGATCAAGAACAAGGTTCGTAAAGGAACAAGACAACTCCTTCTTGTCCTCCCAGTAATCTATCTATTCTTGTACTTACCTCTTTATATCTCCTCCGTACATCTTGGAGGTGTCACCTCCTTCTTCATTGCTTGGCTTGCCAATTTCAAACTCCTCCTCTTCGCTTTCGATAAAGGTCCTCTATCTCCTTCAGATCAATCCATCTCTCTTCCACTTTTCATCGCTCTTTCTTGCTTACCCATCAAAATCAAACAAGACCCCAGATCAGAAGAGCAACAACCTCAGAGAAAATCGAAGGAAGGACCTCTGAATTATACAGTGAAGATCCTGCTTTTGGCAATCTTGTTACGAGTACGTGATTACACTCACCATTTTCATCCAAACCTCTTATTGGTCCTGTACGCTTTTCACGTCTACTTCCTTCTCGAGATCATCCTCGTCGTTGGTGCAACCCTAGCTCGAACCGTGCTCGGCCTAGAACTGGAACCACAGTTCAACGAACCCTACCTAGCCACCTCGTTGCAGGACTTCTGGGGCAAGAGATGGAACTTGATGGTCACCAATATTTTGCGACCAACAGTGTACGAACCGATTCTCCACTTCAGTTCTTGCTTGTTTGGCCGGAACTGGGCCCCATTGCCGGCGACTTTTAGTACGTTCGTCGTGTCGGCGGTCATGCACGAGGTCATATTCTTTCACCTAGTGCGCGTGGGTCCCACGTGGGAAATCACGTGGTTCTTTCTTCTACACGGCATCTGTTTGACCTTCGAGATCGGGTTGAAGAAGGCGTTGAAGGGCCGGCGACAGTTGCCCTCATGGACTTCCCGGGGGTTAACAGTTGGGTTCGTTATGATTACCGGTTTTTGGTTGTTTTTCCCCAAGTTCGTGGAGTCGAAACTGGATGTTAGAGCGTTTGAAGAGTACGCCGCGATTGGCGCGTTCTTTGCTAACGTTAAACAAAAGGTGATGGTGCTTTTGATCAGGTGATCGTACTCCGATCTAACGGTTGAGGACAGTTCTATAGTTCCACATTTGACGGTGATGATTGGCTTGCCGTGCTCTGCGGTCAAATTCGACGACCAGAACTGTTCAGACAACAAAACACTTTGCTCTTTTGACTTGGCGCTTAGTCCATATGCAATGTACTCGATGCATTGGAACGGCATGCCGTATCAAGATAACCAAACAAGTTGTTTGACTAAAGTAAAAGTTATATGTATTTTAATAATATATTTCATAATTGTGACAAAACTCTTATAAACTCTTTTTTTAAATATTGAAAATTTAGAGTCATTATTATATTTTGAATGCATATTAAACACGATTGTAATATAATAAAAACTACTACTTAAATATTTTTATTTTAAAATTTCACTTCAGTATTAAGTTAATTCTGAGTTATAATGATATCACGTTGATCCGTTCTAATTAATCTAAATTGTTTAAATTGTCAGAGTTATTATTTCAAATTCAAATTCAACTCAAAATTAAATATGCCCAATGTTATTTTTATTAATTTTAACTTGGACTTAACATTGTTGGTGTGCCTAATTATAGGTTGTTTAAAAATAACTTTTTATTAGTTAAAAGTAAAATTGTGTATTATTAAACTTCTTTAAATTTAGTGCCTCGATGAGATTTTTATCGAATGTTATTATTTTTATTATTGTTGTTGGTATATTGCCGTGCCTAATTATAGTATGCTAAGGGTTAGCATTGATAATGTCAATAGGATCAAGTCATGATTTTTTTTTATAAGTTCTAAAAAGAATTATTTGACTTACTTTTTAAAATTCATTTTTTACTCTACAAATTTGCGTGATGGATGGGAACGTGTAATACATTTATATGTTTGGTAAGAAAAAATGGGCCGGGTCAACTTGGGAACAGTTGGGTGTGACGTGTTCTTTGATATTGATGACTTAACAAAGACAGGACAATTAAGAAATAATAATGAACAATTCAACAT
This sequence comes from Erythroxylum gracilipes, assembly GCA_026413385.1. Classification (NCBI taxonomy): domain Eukaryota; kingdom Viridiplantae; phylum Streptophyta; class Magnoliopsida; order Malpighiales; family Erythroxylaceae; genus Erythroxylum; species Erythroxylum gracilipes. Next base: position 24,917,589 of record JANZLC010000009.1, read on the forward strand.
CATTTGATTTTTCGAATCATTACATACTAAGTTTTTCATCATAACAATTTTGGCTCGTGTTAATCGAATCACAGAAAGGCTATAGGTTAAAATAGTTTGGCTCGATTAAATTACGGGTTAAGCTTAGGACAATCCGTAATCTAATCGAAATAACAAAAATAACATTATTTTGAAAATTATTTTTAAAAATAAAGATAAATTTGGCTAGGTCATGATCAGTCAATTTTAGTTTCCTGAACCACGAGTAGGCTACGAGTTAAAATAGTTTGGCTCGATTGAGTCACGGGCTAACTTCAGGGCGACCCGTGACCTACTTGAAACAACAAAAACAATATTATTTTATAATTTTTTAAAAATAAAGATAAACTAAGCTACGTCATGATTGTCCAGCTCCGCCCGTCGTCCCATTAAGATCCCTACTTCTTTGCATCTAAGTTTACATCTTATTATAGTGATGAATTGAATTTTTGAAGGAAACCCATGTAGATAATATGATTTTTTAAAGTTTGTAATTAGTCATTCAGCCTCTAATACAGATCTTAAAAATATAATTTAAATTATTGATTTAGTAATAATTTACTTAAAATATATAATTTATAATATAATTAACTTAATTCCATGATTTAAGAAAGAAAAAAGATAATATTAATTTTTAAAAATATATAATTATTCATTTAAACTATAATACAAAATAATGCTTGTATATGTTTGAATTACTCCAGTTCTTTCAAATCTTAAAAATATAATTTAAATTATTGATTAGATAATAATAATAATAATAATAATAATAATAATAATAATAATAATAATAATAATAATAATTAGTATTTCTTTTATTTTTACTATTATTTTTATATATTAATTTTTGTTGCAGTTTATTTTTCCTATTATTATTATTATATTAATATTAATATTAATTTTAATTTTAATTCTGTTTTTCTTTTATTTATTATTTTATTATTTATTTTTATTTGTATTTTCATTTATTTATGTGGATCATTTGAAAACAGTATCTCTACTAGTTAAAGATAAGATTATATACTACTAGAATTTTTTAGACCTCGCTTTTCATCAAGATCTCTATTGAAAGTTGTTGTTGTTGTTTTTAATTTGAATAATTTATTTAAAATATATAATTTATTATATAATTAACTGGACTCTATAATTTAAGAAAAAAGATAATATAAAATTTAAAGTTCAAAATTATTCATTTAAACTATAATACAAACTAAGATCTTCTTAGTTTGTATCTTCTGCTACCTCTCACCAGATGGGACGTTAAGGTTAGTTCTAAATAGGGAAGTTGAGAAAGACCTTTCGAGTGTGGTAGGGTTCGGTGGTCTGTTGATGTCTAGGTCCACAATCCTCACAAATGGGCTGCCTTGAACATAAAAGTAGAATCCCACCACCTCAACCAAAGGGATCATTACTATGAATGGCAATGAATCGGCGGAGTTTTAACAGACGAGTAATTCAACAAACTCGAGATTTATTTTTCTTAAAATCATCATAAAAGGCGTATTTTGTGGCACAAAGAAATGACAAAAGGGCATAGGGATTCCAAGTTGGTGGGCTCTACTTAGAAATTCTCCCTTACCTGGAATGTAATCCATTTTCATTCCAACAGCTACCACAAGAACCAGGGATAAAAAACTAAAGTCAAAGTCTGTCTTTAAATAATACCCAAAGTTTGGATCTTTCATGTAGAAACTAGAATCTTTGGAGTTGTTTTGTAATACCCATTTTTTGTTTTTCCATAAGAACCGATCTTGGCCAAGAAAGGAATAATCTTGATGGGTTATCTTTCTTGCAAAGTTGAATCAGCAATTGCTGTCTCCAACCCTGCTTCCTCTCGAACAACCCCGTCTTCTGGTGTCAGCAGAAAGAAGGAGGATAAGGCCGTCAAGATCCAGCAGTTTCACTACAGTGATCTTGAGGCTGCTACCAATGGTTTCTCTGACCAGAAACTCCTGGGAAAGGGTAGCCATGGATGCGTCTACAAGGGCGTTATTAGGGGTCGTCATGTTGCCATCAAGAAACCTTCCAGGGCTCTTGAAATCGGTCAAGAAGTGGATAACGAGATTGAGATCTTGTCAAAGGTTCGCAGCCCAGGATTGGTAAACTTGGTAGGATTCGCAAGCGATACTAAAGATAGATTACTTGTTGTTGAGTTCATGAGCAACGGTACTCTTTACGACATTCTTCACTCTAATTCAAGACCTCCCAGTTGGGGTCGGAGGATAAGGTTGGCTTTGCAGATTGCTAAGGCTATTGACACCTTGCACTCGCAAAACCCTCCTATAATTCACCGAGATATTAAGTCTGCGAATGTTTTGATAGATAGGAATTACAATGCAAGATTAGGTGACTTCGGTTTGGCCCTTAGGTGTGGTGTAGATGATGATTATAGACTTAAGTCAACCCCACCTGCTGGTACTATGGGGTATCTTGATCCTTGTTATGTTACACCTGATAATTTGAGTACTAAAACTGATGTATTTAGTTTTGGAATTTTGTTGTTGGAGATTATTAGTGGAAGGAAAGCTATTGATGTTGGTCATTCACCTCCTTCAATCGTTGATTGGGCAATTCCACTTGTGAAGAAGGGAAAGCTTGGAGCCATATACGATCCTAGAATTGCCCCCCTTAAAGATCCTATGGTCAAGAAGCAGTTGGCATTGATTGCTGCCAAATGCGTGAGGTCTTGCAGAGAGAGGAGACCAGCAATGAAGGAGGTAGTTCGTTGGTTAACTGCCCTTAGTAAATCGGTTCCTCTCCATTCATGGAATGGTTTCAACAATCCATGTATGATGGTGGAGACTATGGGACGTCCGGTAGAAACGAGGAGTACTCCATCGGGTGCTGGAGATGAGAATTGGGATGGCATGGACTATAAACTCGGCGAGCAATCAATAAGGGATTCACGCCGAGTCTTCTCTGATTTGGGTTTTCGGAGCAATTTGATGGAACTCATGGCTGGTACTGATGGAGAGTCTGAAGTTTTGGGTGAAGGTGGTGTAGTTGGTTCTAATTCTGAATCTGTAAATCGGATTTCTAGCTTCAGACTTGGTGTTGCCAAATATGGCCCCAGAAGAAGAGCTCAATCCAGGCCTCATGGAAGTGAAAAAGCTCGCTTTCGACTGGAAAGAAGCAGATCAATTGGGGATGGTTCAGACTGGTTTTCAAAAAGAGATGAGAGAGTGGCTCCTTCTAGTTTTAGTGCTCAAGGATGTGATGAAGCTCAGCACATTCCAAGGAATTTGGTTTTGAACCAACTTAGCAAAGGAGCCTAGCTCAGGCTTGTAAGCTTCCTTTGCTTGTGAATTACATTCCTTTAGATTTATTGTTAGTCTTGCTGGTTTTAAATTGATTTGGCACTTACTCAGTGCCCAAGCAAATGTATTTCAAAGTGTGTGCAGAGTTTTAGTTCATTGCTCATGTTCCTTCCAATGACTCTCATTAAATCACATTGGTTATATCATTTTTATGCAAAGCTGATGTTATAAGCACGAATTCGTTATTTTATTACGATTGTCCTTCTGTTTCTGTGCTGCATCTTGATGCCCTTTCTGCTTCAGATTCCATTAAACTTCATAAAGAACAGTAGACTGCCACAATGTGATGCATAATATGACAGTTGAACTCATCTTTTGAATTGGAATGATAACAATTTGAGAATAGTCCTTTCGGAATAGTGAATCGTAAAAGATTGTTAGCTCGAGAAGGAGCATTAGATAGAGGGAGTTCAAAAATTCATCTGTTTCTCTACTGAAGATATCTTTTGTTCTTGCTGCTCCATATAATTGACAACTTTCTAACCATATTATGCATAAAGATTGTGAATGGCACTGTCACTAAAAACAAAAACCAGTTCAAAATCTTGGAGTTCCTTGTCTGATGCTATGTTCTGATCTTGCGTTGTCTAATGCTTGAAATTACTAGCCTGCTACTTGCCAACCTAATTTCGGCAGAACTGTATCGAAAAGTTCCCATCAATTCTACTATGGATTAATTTGGATCAAACAAGTTCTGTCCTTTCCATCTTTAAGATTCTCTTCATCACTGTACCATCTCCAGGCATCCTGTTCAGCAAGGTTTTTAATTACGGATTACGACAATTTATGGGAAATGCATGGACCGGAATATAAAACCAAACTCTTGAGATACCAATGGTTATTCTTTACAAAGCATGATCACTTTCATCTGGGCACTTTGTGACCAGACATGCTTAATGTACATTTGATCTGAAGCAGAAAAACAGAGCATGTCTCCTAAGTGACTTCTCCACCTCTATGGAAAGTTGTAAGAAAGTTATTTGCATTTAGTTCTTCAAGAGAAAGAAGAGAAGTGGTCAAACTGAAAAGAAAAAAGATTTATCTTCTTTTGAGGTTCTTGTGTTGAACTTTGATCCAATTCATAATTTCCTACCTTCTTATGTTTACTTTTTCTTTTGCTTTCCACATCTTAAACTCCGACTCTGCATTTTAGCGGGACTTTTACGATTACTTTATGCTTAAAAACGGAAGGAATTACACAAGTTGAGTGTAAATTTTTCTTTGATCCATAGCTGGCAAGTTGAATTTTTGTGTTGTCCAGACCCCAAAGAAGAAGGAAAAGGTTGTCATGTAGTTTATGGCAGCCAGCTGAATAGATACATACTTCACAGTTCAGACGTTTTTTTCTTAATCTTTGAAATTCAGTCTTTATTTTTTTGTGCATATCGAGGAAGTCGTCTGATGCATATAATTATTTGTAAATTACAGAATTATTAAATTTGTAATACTTACAATTTTAAAGTTTTTTTTTCTTTCGTATAATTAATCAGAACATTCACTTAAAACTTGTAAGGGAGCGTTTGGTTTGAAGGTTTGAGAATTAAAGAATGGAATAATTACAAAAAAATAGTGTTTGTTTTGGGGTTTTCAATTCCAAGGGAATAGATTTATTCCATTAAATTTGAAAATCTACTAAATCCTCCAAAGGGGTGGGTATCAAGTTTTCATTCCAATCTAGTTATTACTATTTATACCCCTTTCCCACATAAGCACTTTTTTATTCTTAATTATATTATTAAACTCATCGTCATCATCTTCATTATTATTATTACTATTATTATTATTATTATTATTATTATTATAAATTTTAAACTTATTATTATTATCATTATTATTATTATTATAC
>JANZLC010000009.1:24922869-24934954 GCA_026413385.1 Erythroxylum gracilipes
TAGAACATTAATTTCAATGTGAGCACTCATATTTTGATGTTGTTTTATGCTTTATATTCCATTTTAAATATGATATGAAAAATGGTATTATATTATCTTTCATTCCCATTAATGCAACAAACCAAACAACATTATTGGTATTAATACAGAAATACAAATTACAAACCAAACATCATTTTTTATTTTTCATACTCATTCTCATTCCCTTCTACTATTATACCCATATCCATACCCAACCTTGTGCTCAAACCAAACGCCCCCTAAGATTAGCATTACGTAACGTCGAGTAATTTATTAGATACATATGATAATTTGTAAATTACAAAATTATTAAATTTGTAAGTTAAATAATATTTACAAATTTTTACGTATCTTTACTTCCGATTAATTAATCTGAGGGTTATACTTAAAACTTATGGTATTATTATAATGTGAGGGAATTTAAGTACAAGGGAAAGGGAAAATTGCCTTGTGAATATGGTGGGGCGGTTGGATGTTGGGAGAGCGCTATTCCAATCTTTTGCCATTTAATTTTAACTACATATTTATATAAAATTTGTGTGGATGAAATTTAACATATCGACAAAGGATATTTTCCAGAGACAGAGAGCAATAGAGCATATTCTGTGTGTCTACTTTGGCTGGGTCTGGGGCAATGACTTTATGGCCACGTCCCTTTTCTGGACTATGCTGTGCTTATCTCTTCGGAGATGATACGGGGAATAATAATCCAAAGTAACAGAACGAAAAAGCCATACAATGAAAGTTACATTTCATGGAAGTGTGGGAGAAAAATAAAAAAAACTTTTAAAATAGTTAAAGGATTTTTATTTTTATTTATCAATTTAAAATTTTAATTTCACTTTTTAGTTTTAGTTTCTTATAATTTTCAATATTTAGGAAAACCATAAAATGCTATTTTTATTTTTTGTTTACGTTTTTTTACAATATGATTTATAATCAACTAAATATATAATTATTATTAATAAAATTATGAATAATTTAATTTAATATATTTAATTAATTACTAATTAAAATTATAAATAATTTAATGTCATTTAATTTTGTGATCTAATTAAATTTAAAACATTTTCAAGATATACAAAATTCAAATAAAATTTGTTTAAACAATTAAAGTATATTTAAAAATAATTTTAATTTATAAATAAAATTATTTTTTAATAAAATAAAATAATTGTATTGATAATTTATTAATAAATATTATTTAAAAGATTAAAATAAAATTAATTAATTTAAAATAATTTATCTTTAACGTTTACCTAATATGAAATTATTATTCTTGACCAATCATCATCTTCAAAGTTAAGGCGAAGTGCAAACTTCAAACGTTCAACTTCTTATAATGAAAGGCTCGTAAGAAAGTTAATTTCACAACTTAGATCTCTGTAGGTCGAGTGGGGTCTCTGAATACACGCTCTTTGAGCACCAAAAGAGAAGAATGAAACCCTTAAGCCTGTGAGAAGAAGTAATCTTGACCATTGATAACTCAGGTTTTTTTTTTTTTTTTTTGGAGAATGATAACTCAGGTTTAGTAATGACAAACTCAAAACATATGCAGCTATCAATTGTTTGCAAGGAGGAATAAGTTATTCGGTTTTGGGCATTAAACATGAGGACCGAAAAGAATGAATGGGTATAACCAGAAAGCTGTAAAAGTACCAAAGGTGAATGCTAATGCCTTGGTAACTTGCACACCAAAAATGGTATAAAATATCGAACAAAACCCCTATCTCTCAATACTACAAAAGTATCAAAATTAAAACCAATTGGTAATTTCATTCAAATCCTGAGATCTATCCAGCAAATTCTCTAAGAAAGTTTTCGTTCTTAACTTGATCTGGCACTGATGCTCTGTCTCGTTTTGATCATCCTTTTAAGGGTTGCAAGCCAAAAGTTGCACTCATCCCATTCACTTGTGGTAAGGAGTACCTAATCCACATGAAAGTTATCCAAAATAAGGGGCTGGTTTACTTTAGATTAATTTTAATGAACCGATATAGATATAAATAACTATTAACTTACAGAACACATACCTGAATTTGCAGGGCTGTCCCAAAATCATTTTTGTCTAATGCTTGGCAAAGTTGAATGAGCTTGTCGGAAGCATTTTTGGAAATATCCCCGCTATTAAGTTTGACAAACAAGGCACCTATTTTCTTTGAATTGTCCTCTATTTCTCGCTTTCTAGCCGGATTTGCACGTGGACCTCCCAAAGCATCTGACGTCTCATTAAAAAGTCTTGTCAATGTTGCAATTACAGGCCTATGATGAGCTGAAAGAAACCAGGCAAATCAAAGCAAAGTTCATCAGCAAGAAGCACACTTGAAAGTTGTTGTGTGAGACGAACAATTATACGCCCAATGCAAACATAACACATTCATGGTATGGTGCAAATGTTTGATCAATTAATGGCAAGTTTCAGCACTGAGCCTGAAAACTAACCTCCTTTAAAGAACAGGCAGTAGCATCAAAGTGAACGTGGAGATTTCAGAGAAAACAAGATAAGTGAATTTAATCAGCTAAAGAATCAGTAAATACCAGGTACGCTTGATGTGTCAACTGTATGCACTGTTGGGGGAGGAGCAGGCTGTGTGACAGCTGGTTGTACAGCTGTCGACTGAGTAGGACTGGGTGGCTGCATTGAATTGATACCAGGTCTTTGTACAACACCTGAATTTGTCATAGGCCTGAATCCCGTGGATGCAGTAGCTCGAGCCACAACCTGTGGCATTTTATGGCTGGGAATTGTACCTGCTTGAGCGGGAACTGGGCCTTGTGCTGGAGGTCGTGCAGGGTGATAACCTGGATTAGCAGACCCCTGAACCAAATAAAGGATTACTCTAGCTACTTCATCATGAAAACCTTTTTCACAACACCACTTTAAAAGCGAAGATAGCTATACAGACCGGATATAACTGAGAACCCAATGTGGGTTGCTGGTACTGCTCTGCATTCTTCAGAATTGGAACATTTGAAGGAACAAAGGGCTGAGGGACTGCCGGGGGTGGTGCAAAATTTGTCTTAGAAAATGAAGGAAAAAAGGGAAAGAAACCGTTTAGTACACAATAGTAAATGAAATGAGCTCTTAATCAAGTGCATCCAAACAAAAATCTAGTGAAAAATGTCAAATCAGTCACCAATCATTTTAAAATTATTTTCTGATGGACACTTGGAACAAATATCAATTACAAGGAGGAGATTGAAAATATTAACATTTACACATCTTGACCACACAAGTCAAACATGAGTTGTGGCTTCTAGACATACAAACAAAACTAAATTTAATTCCTTTGAACTCATATAGTGCATTCTATATGGCTCTATAGCAAAGTCACATTAGAAAATATAATGAAAGTAAATGCTACAATGCAGAAGATTATTAACTACAACATACACCAAAAGAAGCCTAATAAAAAAGGCACCTGAGGAGCCTGAGGTGTCTGAGATGGAATAAAAAAATTGGGCTGTGGAGTAGGCTGATATGCTGTAGGCTGAGGGCTAGGTTGATATGGGGTAGGAGCTGCATATCCTCTCGCATAGGAAGTAGCAGCAGGTGGTTGATAATTTTCACCATATGGACTACCAGGAACATTTTGATGCACTTGTGAAGGTGCTGTATCCTAAGCATTAGAGATTAAGAAGTGATAGAAAAACGTCAGTTAAAGCTAGAAGAAAATCACATTCAGCTAAAGCAGTCAATACAACCAATTAAAGAACCACCTGATAATAATTCTGCAAGGGATCAACCCCACCAAAACTGGATTGATCAGTAGCATACATTAATCCCGCTTGCTGTTGGGTGTGATCAAAGGCTGAAGTTTTGACTTCTTTCTCTGCATGTCAGATCAATCAGAATCTTCAATTGTTACTCTTTTGAAGGCAACATTATAAAAGTTCCAGAAAAGCCATATCTATTTTACAAAATCTACTGCCCTGTAAAATCTGATGTACAAACGTTACAAATTAAACATACTGATCTAAAATAATGAAGGATTGTCCCCAATTGATACATTTCATAGGAGCGTTCTGAAAATAACAACACATAATCAAATGGCCAAGCAACCTGTAAGAACTGTTTAAGAGCTGATTCCAAAATATACAAGATTAAGGGATCGAGAGCAGATAGCAGGAACACAAGAAGGGATACAAAGTGAATCAGCAGTAGATCAAGAACCAATCATGAAGCAGCACATTTACTATGTCACTTAAGAATTTTTCTGAACGCATACCAGGTTCTAGGGAAAGGGCAATACGATCTCTTAAGATTATCAGTTCAGGAGACATTTCATCAGATCCCAAAAGTTTCAAATACTCCATTGCAGTTGATAAAAGTCCCTGACTGGCTAAAATCTCAGCATATTTCTCAACAAGCTTGAAGAAAGATGCGCTAAAATGTCTCTGACCATTAGCCAGAGCAAGAACAATAGTCTTCTCCATTAGATCCTAATAAAATTAAGCTTGCTTTAGTCATTATTATTTTGAAATTGTTAGCAAGTGTATGTCCGATAAACAAGCATAAAATTAGACCTCAAAAAAATGGGATATGTTACCTGGAGAAGGTCAAGGTATGATTTATCCTCATTCTCAACCTTCAGACTCCTTGACCAAATTTCAACTGTTTTATCAATGTTTCCCGCACAAATATAACATAAAGTAGCTGCCAAAGTGTTGCCAGCAGCCATCAATTTTGAAGCAAGGGAATCGCATAAAAAACTCCAGTCCTCACTTTGTGCAAACTGATTATTCATCAGGAACAAAACAAAATTACAGACAGCAAAAAAAAAAAAGAAAAAAGAAAGGTACATAGTTACATAATAAGAATTTGTACATCGACTACCCTCCCAGAGTAGTTGCATAAAGTGCAACATTAAATTGCAGGCCTAATTCATGTTAGAATGTACAAATCACTAAGAATGCAACTGCTCTTTTCAGGCTGATATATATAATATCTCCGCTAATTTCAGAGCTAAAGTACTTACAGTACACAAGAGAGCAAGTGTTTCTTTCCAGTATTTAAGTGGCCTGGTGTTTACCAGACTGATGAGATCATTGTTCACCATTGCAGAAACAACCTGAAATGGAATTCGAAGAATTTAAAGCCATCTATTATGTTGCATAGTTTCACTTAGACATAGATAATCAATGGTATTAAAATTATTTTCAAAAGATAGTGATGGAGCTACCTTCAAGTATGGTGAACGATGCATAGTTTAACTTAGACATGGATAACCAATGATAGTAAAATTATTTTGAAAAGATAGTGATGGAGCTACCTTCAAGTATGGTGAACGACTCATCTTAAGATATTGATCACGTGTCCTCTCCCACAATGTAGAACCACCAACATGAGCAATAACTAAAGCATCAGCTATTTTATTTGCAGACAAACACTGTGCAACAGCCCCTTTGTAATCTCCCACAACCAAAGCCCGCTGAATAGAATCATCAAATGAAGGATCCACACTCTCTTCGAATCCTTCTTCTTGCCTGTTTTCCTCCAAAGTAGGAACTGGAGCTCCAAGGCCAGAGCTACCAATGGAAGTTTTCACAGGTGTATCAGCCTTGGGGCTTGAGAGATTATTAAAGAAGTCTTCCCCATCATCTGCGGAGAAAACACTCGCCTCCTTAATTTTTTCATAGCCGACTTTATCAGCTACCGTATCATCAAGCCGGAAATCACCTATGTCCTGTGAGAGATCGTTCTGTACAGCTTCTTTTTCTTGAGCAGGTAAACAAAAACCAAGGTGGGAAAGCAATTTTGTCCTTGCTGTCCCATCTTCTTCAAATAGAACCTTGAGAAAACCCCAAGTTTCTCTATCATCCTCTGATCTGCTAAGATCATTCAATGCATGAGCAAAATCATACATCAATATTTCTGAAGATACCACTTCAAGTCAAGGAATAAACATAAGTAAGATTCTCATACAGATCACATACTCTGACTCCTGAGACTTCCTATTGCACAAAGCCTTCAGAGAAGACTTCTCCCCATTTTGTATTGCATCTTTAAACTCAGATGACCTACTCACCAAAGACTCTTCTGTGACCATGCTATGCAAATAAACCTGAAAGAATAATCAGGGCATGTTAAAACTTATGGTAACATTTCCAAATAAGGAAAATTGGAGAAATCTAAACAAGCATACCTCTGAAGCACCAGCTGGAGCACCCGCAGCAGATGACCTAGGATGAAACGACACAAGCTTACCTCCAAAGCCAAAAGATACTCCAGCGGGACGTTTGTACCATTTAGGAGCTCTTAGTGTTGCTGCATTAAAAGAACAAAGAATTAAGTGAAGACAAACTATGAAAAATAGAAACCAAAAAGCAACAAACGATATGAAGCTTGATCTATAGTTAAAACTTGATAGGATCACTAGAATAAGCCACATTACCTGCTCCATAATCACTACCACCAGCACCATATCGGCTGCAACCCTGTGAGGTAAGATTCGAGAAAGGTCTTTCAGTATTACAAATATGTAAAAGCACATTCACGGAAGTTTTCTTCTCAAATCCATTTCAGAGGTGAAAGAAGTCCATGTTTTCCAAAAAGCTCCATTCACTATTGACTGTCGCTCTCTCTCTCTCTAGTTTTGTATCATTAACTAACAAATGCATACCTCAATGTTGTATATGCCAATCTTCCCATCATAAGAAGATGTTGATATAACTCCAGGTATCTTTGGATACCAATGCACATCAAAAGTCCAGTTGGAGCCACCAGGCAATTCACGTACAATCTATGCAACAATATAAAACTTTAAGGATGCTTGGCCACCTTCATGAATAGAAGAGAAAGGGAAATTTCAACAGAAAAAATTCAACCCAAAAATTACGTGTTCTCAAAAGAGGAAGTGCAACCACTGAGATATTGCTTACCTCTCCAGTTACAGTGTCCCAACAAAAAGTTCGATTATCTTTAGCACATGTAAGCAAATAGGAGCTGTCAATGGGACACCATGACATTGCAATAACACCTGATGCAAAACATCAGCAAAGAAAAAAGCAAAAGATAATTTTCAGCATTCATGTAACGTTTGTAAGCAGTGCAGGATTTGAGAGATACAACTTCTACCATGTGTGTCATAATTGCCAGTAGTAGTTATTCAATTTGCAGCACACACGTAAGAAATGAACTACCAACGAACAATTTGATAAAAGATTTTTTTATATGATATTATCCTACAGCTCCAGATATTTCAATAGAAAACCAGATCGTTTCATACCTTTGGTGTGCCCCACAAACTCTTTTACAGGGGTCATTGCATTACGCATGTCCCAAAGCTGCCAGGAAATGAATTGAATTACAAATTTCTAATTATCAATATAGGGGGGAAAGCAAATAAAAGCAAAATTATTACCCTCAGAGCAGGAGAACCATCTTCATCGGAGGCAATAACAAGCTGAGTGGCAATATCAGGATGCCACTGCAAAACAGAGCACCGCCTTCTGATTGAATCTTCAACGCTGTTATTAATAGATGTAGAATCAGCTTCCAGTTGAAGGAAAAACATGGCAGTATCATGCAGAAACGACCAGATCCTTGGATAAAACAATCAAAAACCAGGTAAAATGGAAGTAACTTACGATATTACTGGCTTCTGCTTCTTAAGGTCCCAAACCGCTAAAAACCCACAAAATATTCAGTATATATAGAAAAAAATGTATAATAACGGGAATTCTATCCATTATGCTTCCTCACCAGTTATCCCATTTTGGGAGGTTGATGCCAATATATGTTGAACCTTGCTATTCCAAGAAATATATGTAATCTCACGTTGGGTAGCAGAACCACTACCCTACATAAAAGATCACACAGCATTCAATGACTGGAAATGGTGAACAAATAAAGGACCTATAAGGTGCACTTTCCAAGCATCAATGAGAACAGAAATGATCGCGGTACAAGTTAGACCTTGTAAAGCAAGAAAATGAAACAAAGGCTATTTAACTAACAGTATCCTTCATCACACCAATCAGGGGACTAATTTATTATCACTGTAAAGGTAGGAGAGTCCTTTTCAATGTTACTACTTATTGCCACCAATAGAGAGGTAAAGGATAGTAACAGCATAAAGCCAACATGGGAAGGTATCCCCTCCTCATGGACACACCAAGAGAACATATCTTTCATCAACTAGGGATTAAATAAGATATCAATCTAGAGTATCAAATAGTTTGATATGGCAATGAGTTACCCTGTTCAGCTGTTTCAGTTACCAGCAGAAACTAGACACTAGTCACATTGCCCCCGAAAGATGATCACACACAAAGTAACTTTTTACTAATCAATCAGCCCTCTACACACCTTAAGGGGTGGGAAATGTGAAGGTGTTTTGGGTGCAGATAAATCCCAGATTAAGATTTCACCATCATCTGCACCTGAAGCCAGTAAGTTAGGTGTGATAGCATTAAACTCAAGACCACGAACCTGAAATTGAGAAAAGAGATGTAAGCCTGCCACAAAATCCTCATTTATGTAGGTAAAAAGAAAGCAAATCACACATGATGCAAGTATTGCAAAAGAAAAGAAACTTACAGGTCCCTTATGGTTTGAGAGATGTACAACACGAGCATCTTCAGTTGCCTCAGGACTAGCCAAAAGTGAAACTAGATGTTACTAAAGTTTCATTATGGGAAAAAAAGTAAATACAAGAATGATATCACAAAATAAAGTGACTATGAATTCGGTATTCTATTATTTGTAAAATGTTATTCATTTGAAGAGCAAAATTATCTACTAACAACCTGTATTTAGAAGCCACACTACACGTCCAATCACTACTTGAAACACCACAGAACACAAGTTAACGCTAATTTTTTAAGACTTCCTTCTGGTCAAATTTGTTCCATATTTCTGTGGAACATTTCTTTTCATTTCTATGCAACCAGACTGTATGGAATTGAAAATGAAAAAGTAAACTGAAAAGAAACGTCATAAACCAACTATGGTCTAATAGAGGTGATCAATATACCACCGAACAGTAGCCTCAATGCTATTGTCGAAAAATTGAAAATTGAACAATAGACTGAAAGAAAACATCACAAACAAACTATGATCTAATAGAAGTGATCAATTAAAGACCCAATAACAGCACAACGGACAAATTCTATATTTTCTTTCAGTGAAATACATTAGTAATCAAAATAAAGTTCAATTGGGACTTCAGTAAACTGCGAATCACAAGCTCTATATTTCACTGCAATATCAACGACACGTCTTCAAACTTACACAACAAATTTGTCCTTCAATGCTAATAAACTAAATGAAATTCGACCAATTTTCAACGAGCATTCACAGTCCTAACACACAATTCGCCGAATTCAGCTCAAATTAGTGAAACTAGAGCAACCAAATTCGTATAAAGCTTCATTGCGAATGAACTAATCACCGGATCAAGGCCAAAGGGTTCCAGATATCAATACTGCCATCAGCAAGTCCACCGGCAATCAACCCGAGACCGTACGTATCAGACTCCGGTCCTTTTCTGCTCCAAGCAATACGGTTAAATTTCTCGGAACTCTGATACTCTCCCAGCAAAGGCAGATCACGATCGTCAGATTGAAAATCAAGCTTGAAGATCTCAAGACTCGCGGAGGAGCTGAACGACGGATCCACCACATTCGCCATCGTTCCGGCCGCCATGTAAGGCGTGTCCGGCGCAAGCGCCACTTGCGCCGATCTATTAACCGACTTTATACAGGCCATGTCACCTCAGGTCCTTAGATCTAAGAAACTGCAATAAATTTACAAGGCCTGGATCGGGAATTTAGGGTTTCTCGATCTGAAATTTTGGATTGGAGATTATCGATAGATAGAAAGAAAGAGAGGGAGAAAACACACATAAAACTTGCACTCGCCCTCGCACTCTTGTCTCTGTGTTCCTCTTCTAGACTGTGTTCGTAGGATTTGGTTGCGCTTTGGGTTTGGGAGTTTTAGACTTTTAGTTACTTGGTCCAGGTGACTACTTATTGTCTGCGATCATCTTTTATGCAATCGCTTGAAAATGAGCTCACAAAACGCATTTTCGTCTTCGTGTGTGGTTATAAAGGTGACTGCAGATAGAGATGGCTGCATTATAATACTCCTTGTTTGTTGAGACTTGGTGATTTGTCAGAACCACCAACGAGATTAAGACAAGTGTGTTTAAGGATTTGTGTTTTACTTATTTTTCAAAAGGATAAGGAGGGAAGCCCATTTTAAAAAAAGCCCATATTCTTCTCTGTTTGCTTAGGCCCAATATCAAATTGTGGGCTCATTCTTTCTTAAGCCTAAATTATTTTATTTAAATTTATTTTAATATTTTACATAATATTTATTAATAAAGTATTAATAAAAATATTTTATTTTTAAAATAAATAATTTAAAAATTATTATTTATAAACTAATATTTATTATATATATTTTTAATTATTAAATTAAAATTTATTTGAAATTTATATTTTTAAAAATATATTTTAATTTAATTTTATTTATAATAATTATTAAATTAATTTTATATATTAAATTAAAATTGTGATTATGTCTAATTAAATGTAAAATAAGATGGAAAGTGAAAAAATAACAATTCTAATATATAATTCAAAATTATGATAAAATAGAAAATAATTCAAAATTCATTATTTTACAATAAATTATTATATTTAGATAATTATTATATAAAAATCATCATCACCATTATCACACCTAGTCTGAAGTTCTGCACTGAAGCGAGGTCTAGAGAAGTCTGATAGTACGCAACCTTACCCTTACATATATATATATATATCTATATATATAATTATTATTATATATAGATAATTATTATATATAAAAATAATTAGAATATAATAAAGATATACATATAAGTTTAAATGGATAAGATATAAACAAAAAAAGCTAAATTAAATAAACGACAACTGTACAATATGATAATAGGTTATTTTGTAATTTTTTTAAAAAATTAAAAAATATTTTATAAATTTAAAAAATTACCTTATACTAGTACCCAATATTAACTAATACTAATACAATATTATATCAAAATCCAATTCAATACTAATTCCGTTATGATATTCGTATTGATATAAGAGCAACTATTGTCCCTCTGGTCCACTAATTGTGGACCAATCCTATGCTAATTCATCTCAATCATTATCATGTTCCCAACTATTCGCCATGCTAAGAAAGTAGAGCATCAAAGTTTGGTTTGCGCCGACTTGACTAGGAGTCGTGGTCTTCTTGGTCTTCCCACTTTATTGATGGGACAAAGCCTTTTTTTTTTTTTTTGAAGTATGATGGCAAAAAACCTTATCTACCAACTTCATAATTCACGGTTTTTTTTTAAGACTTCCTTACTCCTCCCTTAGCTTATTGGGTAGATTTTTTAACTTTTTTTAATGTTTAATTTATTGTAATAATTTTATTCTTTAAAATTATTTAATTTATTAATTAATAAATTAATTTTTATAAATTAAAAAATTCAATTTAAAGTAAATAAATTATTTTTATTTTAACAAATTTTAGTTAAAATTTAAATTTTAAACAGACAATTTTTAATTATATTTCATATTTTTCACTTTTATTTAATTGTTAAATAATTTTATGACAAATTAATATCGATTAAATCTTAACTAATTAAACGTCTTATATTATCATATTAACTTCCATTCTAATTTTTAAACTATTGGTAAATTATGAAATTGTTATCAGGAATTTTACAAAATCGGCATGCTCAGGTACGGAATTTTTAGCCTTCAATTTCATATTCTTTTCTAACCAAGAACTTTTTATATCGCCAGAGTGAGCTCATCAAAATAAATGAGTCATCTCATCAAGGTCTGTGTGAATTGAATGGAAAGGACATTCCTGTTCAATAACTGTTTTTTTTGGTTTTGTGGAAGCCTACAAATCAGTCACAATTTGAAGACTACGTGATAAGAAGTGGCGTGATATAATCAAGCTTTATAAATCTCTTTTACATTAGCAGCTCCTAAGTTTATGTAATTTAAACTGCTATAATTAGAGTCTTCTGCATTATTTTGAGAGATTTTGAGTGTATATAAGATTTTTGGATTTAAG
>JANZLC010000009.1:24961361-24989191 GCA_026413385.1 Erythroxylum gracilipes
AAGAATCTGATTAAATAATTGAGGTCAATAGAAGGATGTTTTCGAATGGTTTTAAGATGAGTAAGATGAAAAAAAAATTATATCGGGATTTTCAGATCAGTCTCAAGTTTCCAAAGCGGTTTCGGATTAAGTAGTTGGGTTCCGAAAACGGGATCCAACATTGAGATCGAAAATCTGCTGAAGTTTCTTAGTGTTTGTAACATCTGATGAGAAATATATCTCACTCTTGTAATGATTGATTTTTAATCCTGAGATCCTGTAGAAGCTTATGATAGATTGATGTAGGTTAGAAATGGATTCTTGATGAGCTCCAAAAAAAAAGATTAGATCATCTGGAAAACAAAGATGAGAAAGAGACAATTTCTTGCATTTATGATGAAATTTAAAATCAGGTCTACTGACTAAGTAAATGATTATATTCAAGATTTTTGTATCAATGATAAAGAGAGAAGGGGATAGAGGATCCGCTCATCTAATGTCATTATAACCTCTGAATTCGTTACTTTCTTGTTAAGTTTTATAACAATAGTAGAGACAATCCGGATGAGAGATTCTAATTTCAAGAAAAAAAAAGGATCAAACATAGTATTTTGGTATTAAAAAAAACTCAGGGGGTGACAAAAGGAGAGAGCAAAAAGAAGTTAAAGATTAAAACATTGTCAACTTTTAAAGGTTTAAGCTCACTTTTTATCTTTAATTTAATGTCAGGCTATTGAAAGATAGACGATAGTTTTCCAGAACCTTTAGATGTTAATTTCTCTCTTAGGGACTTTCATTTTACTCTCCAACAGGCAATAGTTCACCCAAAGAAGCCCTTTTCTTATCAAGAGTTCCAATGCTTAAAAGATCTAAAGAAAAAGAAGGAGAAGAAATTGAGACTAATGAGAATATAGATGGAGAGGGGAAAAAAAGATGATTATAAGAGTGATTAATTCTATGGAGAGAAAGGATGAGTTGGAGTTAGGGACGAGATGTACTAAGAACTTTTGTTGTCAAGCTGATGAGTATAGGATGGACCTGAGCAGCTCCAAAACATATCATAGGTGCCTTAAGGTTTACAAATGACATTCAAAAGCCCTTGTAGTTTTAGTTAAGGGCGTGTGCTAAAGGTTTTGCTAACAATGCAGTAGGTGTTGGCTTATGCTCTACAACCAATCGGTTGACTGTAATTTAGTAATAACTATTTAAAGAAATTATTTATCTTATAACTACTTAGATGTATATGATAAAGCTTATGAGATAAATATACAATACAAATGAAACTGTGATGAGAATATAATTATAAGATTCATAGTAATGTATTATTCTTAAATTATTTTTAGTCATTGTTCTATTAAGATTGGGAATTAGTAGAATATAAAAAAGTTAGCATACATTATATTTTTCCTTATAAAGAAAGTAGTTGATATTATAGGCTAAAGTATAGAGATACTTAAACAAAGATATAAGTGCTTATTAGAGAACAAATTTACTAACTGACCTCATATGAGAAATCCATTTATAACATTACTTGTATGTCCATGAAAATTCTCATTGGGATAATTATATAAGTGATCCTTTGACTTGAGATCTCTAAAGTTATCTTATATAGGGATTGTTATGTTTTGATATTACTTATGACTTATTCTAGTTAATGGTAGCTCAATAGGTAGTTATTGGATATAACATGAACTATATGGAATTAGTTGAGTAATTGATATAGGACTCATAAACCTAAAGTAATTAGAGAGAATATTTTATTGTTTTGGATTAGAATTGATTCGAGAAATCCTTTATAAGGGTGGAATGAAACTTTGTAAATAGTTTACAAATGTCACTAATAGAATTAATCACTAATGGTGGAAAACTAACATGATTGGACTTAAATAAATTATAAACCAATTACATGCTCTATATCTAATTTGAACTTTCAATGATGAAAGGATTATTAAATTATATGAAAAAATCATGCATAGAAAGGTTAGTAAAACTACTTTGACATTCCTAAATATTACGTGGTTATGATATATTGTTAGAGGTTAATCTTGATCTATGAAAATAAATTTTTTAATTAGAGAATTAATCATAAATACGATTTACAATTATAACTTATATTCATTGTTAACATATTTGACAACCTAATGAGTCACATATAAAGAATGTGTTAACGTGGGAAAATATATTTTAATCAAGTTATATTTGAATGTAAAGTTTGAGAAACTTTATGATTAAATATGAGATTTAATAAATAAGAATGAATATTAAATATAAGGTCTTATTTAGTTATTTAATTAGAATTATTTGTAATTCTAATTAAGATTTAATTTTAATTAAATTACTAAAATATCCAAATCCTATTAAATAGGTTTAAGCTTTAAGAGAGCTAGCACTCCTTGCCTAACCATCTCTGCAACAGATGCATAGTTCTCTCAACTTGTTTTATGGATATTATTAAAGGTTGATCACTTGTACAACTATAATGATTAAGATAAATCCATTCAAAAATAGTTTAAGGGATACAATAAGAAAATGATCATGTTTCGAAATAAGGTAAGACTTAAGATTCACGCTTTATTATAATCTATGTGTTAATTATTTTATAAAATTTAAAGTGATCGTGAATTTTAAAATAAAAATAAAAAAATTTGTAATTAGTCTACTACGCACAGGATTAGATCTCAATATGATTTTCCAATAGTTGTATTAGGCTATTACCAAAATATTTTAATTCTATAATTTGATTTAAAAAATTTAATTAATTGTTATTTATCTTAAATTTTGAAATTGCTCTAAAATCATATTTAAATTTAATTACTTTTATTCCGAAAATGTCAAATTCAAAATTTTAAAAATCTGCATTGAATTTAGAATTGAATTACCAATGCTATTGATGTGAGTTTAAACTTATAATTTAGAAACCTAAAAGAAAAAAGCCTTGAAGATCAAAGCCACAAAACCTGAAAGCATAGTAAACCCAAAGTTATTCTGGAATCATTACTGTTGCTGAGGCTGGATTTTAGAATCTGGGTACATGCTTGTGAAGTATGTTGAAGAAAGCCGTCTAGATACTACCAATGTTGGTTTAATATTTTGACTTCTTGAATAAGATAACTCATATAGGAGGCATATCACTGCTCTGCTGTTTCTGTTGGATTAGAGCAATGACGCTGGCGGCGAGGATTTGAAGGACGTGTTGTCGTTGGGATTAAGTTGCAACTAGGCGGCAGCGTAAACATGCCTTTATGGCGGTTGTAACGAGTCGTAGACTGGGTTTTATGACTGCAGCTCTTCTCGTTAGTAGTTGTAGCAGATGCTAGCGTTTAGTTGGGCGATGACAGAGAAGAGGCAGCTTATTTGACTCGTGACCACAGGTGCTTCCACGGGAAGAGGTAGCTTATTTGGGCGACGAACACAACTGACACTGACGGAGCAAGGCCAGCGACAACGCAAGAATGGAGGCTAGGGTTTTTCTCATGTTTGTGTCTAGGATTTTTGTAAAGAAGATGAGGCTCTTTTGGTTACAATAATTGGACTATTCAAAAGCTAGAACAATGGTTGTTTGGCAATTGGAATAGGAATTTTTTTTTTGAAGAGCAAAATACTCAAATTCTTATTTATGATGATAAAATTCACTCAGAAACTGAGGAGTAGAAATCTAAATCCGTAGATGTGCAAAGCTAATAAATGCTCGAGCTAAAGAATGAGCACATCTATTAGCTTGCCTACGAATCCACCTATAAGAAATATTTGGTAGCGATAATAACAAAGTCTTACAATCACAAATAACAGTACCCAACTCTGAAAGATCAAAGTCTGGTGCGCTAAGTGCGAAAAATAAAATTTGAGAATCCATAAAATAGTGCCGCCGCCTTCAATGTGCTGTTGTCTTAGAATTTGCAAGGATTGTTGAAGTGCTAGTGCGTCCGCAATCAAGGGATCCGCACCACTAACATAATGACCAAAAAAAGCTCTAATAAACTCTCCCTCAGCGCTCTCCACCACTGCTCCAAAGCCAAGCTTACCTTCACTATGGAATACCGCTCCGTCAATAAAAAATTGCCAACCATTATTGCTGCTGTCTGTCGGAGAAGAAGATGAAAAACGCTACAATAATCTATTTGTTGATGAAGAAGAAGCCGACGCATGTAACCTAGAATGATTCCAAAGCTCCAAGAAATTTAGAGCTTTCAAATGCGTTGTGTAGCATGTTGTATTTTTGTGAGACCAAAGCATATTA
The DNA here is from genome assembly GCA_026413385.1 of Erythroxylum gracilipes. Lineage (NCBI taxonomy): Eukaryota > Viridiplantae > Streptophyta > Magnoliopsida > Malpighiales > Erythroxylaceae > Erythroxylum > Erythroxylum gracilipes. The sequence goes on from JANZLC010000009.1 coordinate 24,965,578, forward strand.
TTTCTTGCCATTTGTCTGGCATAAATCACAAATTTTTGGATCTAAATTTTGTCACCACCCTTGAGTACCTGCAAGAAGAAATTAATAAAATAAGGGTTAGTATCTTCCTCCACAAACCCTCCTTGCCTCCAGACTCCACGAGCTTTACAACATGCCACAAGAACATGATTCACATCCTCCTCCTCATCACACCATGGACACCCTAAATCAACCTCAACTCCTCTCCTCTTTAACCTCTCCTTGGTTGGTAAAATATTCCGCAAAGCACGCCACATAAATTCCTTATCCTTTGGTGAGACGTCTAACTTCCAAATTTTTCCCCACCAATCTCCCTCAACTACCTCCCCACTCCCCCTAAGTAAACGCCATGCTACATGATACCCCGATTTAACACTATATTTCCCTTTCTTATCCCAATGCCACAATAGATGATCTTGACAAGCATGTAAACTAAGAGGAATACTAAGGATAGCCCTAAACTCCCTCAAACTAAACAAGCTCATGATTTTCTCCACATCCCAGCTCCTCTCACCCTCCACCAACAACTCACTCACCCTCATATTGGGTGCAATAAAGGTCCTACTATCTTCCACCACAAAATTATGATCAATAGGTAACCAAAGATGTTTTGTAACCACTATACTCTCCCCATTTCTAACCCTCCACCGCACTCCCTATTTCAAAACCCCAATTGAAGCATGAATACTCCTCCAGATGTAACTAGGAGACCGCCCCAGAGATGCCTCCAAAAAATCCCTATTACGGAAATATTTTGCTTTGAAGATCTTAGCAAAAAGAGTATTGGGTTCCGTCATAAGACGCCACCCTTGTTTCGTTAACATGGCTAAATTGAACAATGGAGATCACGAAAGCCCATACCACCCGATTTCTTCCCACCACACATCCTATCCCAAGCTAACCAGTGGACACTTCTCCTCCCATCCGCCTTATCACCCCACCAATATTTATTCATCCGCTTCTGCAAAGCATCACAAATAGTAACAGGGATTTTGAACACACTCATACAATAAGAAGGAATGGCTTGGGCAACTGATTTAATAAGAATCTCCTTTCCTGCTCTCGAAAGAAATCTGATAGACCAACATCCCATCCTTTTTTCTAGCCGATCCCGTAAGAATCCAAAAACCTGTTTCTTAGACCTTCCAATCAAAGATGGAAGCCCCAAATAATTACTGTCACCCAATGGATTAGAAACATTAAGAACATTAGAGATACCTTCTGTAACTTCTCTACTAAGATTGGGACTATAGAAAATTTCCGACTTAGTAAAATTGATAGACTGCCCAGAAGCCCTTTCATATTTTAGCAAAATATCCCTAACAGCAACGACATTTACCACCGATCCCTCAAAAAAGAAGAAGGAGTCATCCGTAAAAAGGAGATGAGTGGCACTAGGACAACCACGTCCAGCTTTAACACCCTCCAACAACCATACCCTATTAGTCTCATGAAACAAGAGAGAAAGGCCTTCCGCACCTAACAAGAATAAATAAGGAGATAATAGACACCCCTGTCGTAATCCTCTACCCGGAATAATAGGCTCAACCTCTTCCGCATTCAGTAAAACAGAATATTTGTCATTTTTCACAGACATCATAATCCAGTCCACCCAGTTACTCAAAAAACCCAGTCGAATCGTCATATTTTGCAAGAAGTCCCAATTAACTATATCATAGGCTTTAGAAATATCAATTTTCAAAGCACAAGCCTCTCTCTTATTATTTTTCCGACCCTTAATACTATGAAGCAACTCAAACGCAACTGTCACATTATCAGAGATCAACCTCCCCGGGACAAATGCCGACTGACTCTCATCAATCAAATTATGCAACAAAACTTTAAGCCTATTAGCTAAAATTTTAGCTACAAAATAATCTTTTAGCTCACCATTCAAGATCCCTCCTTCAAAAATCTTCCCAAAATAATCTTTAATTTCCTCTTCTAACTCAGCTCTATCAGTAACCACTCTTTCATCTTCTTTTTATAACCTTTCAATCGAAACTTTCTTTCTACGGGCACAAACAACCGTTGCATGGAAAAACTTTGAGTTCCTATCACCATTTATTAATTTACATATTTGTTGTCTCTAAATTAGACTCGGTCCAACTTGACTATGCCCGAGATCAACAACCAAGCCCAATCTAGCTAAGCTTAACATATATAATCAAAACGATGTTGTTTTTACATTTTGCCTCTGGCCCAATAGAGCTTTGACTTGAGCCTGTAGCCTCAAGCCTACGTCCTAACAACAACCATAGAGTTAAGTTCAAGCTTGGATTGGGCCGGTTCCCTAATTTAGATTAATGAAATATATAACACAAATTTAACCGAACTTAAATCACCTTATTTGAGTGCTAGTTCAATCGATTGGACCCAACTCATGATCATCATTAATCTTTACATGATTCTTGAAGCGTCAAGCCCCGTAAATTTAAGTTAAAGATCTGAATCATAGAACGAGTCTATTTGAATCATGTAACTCGAATCTAATCAAACGCAAATCGCCTATTACCATCCCTAATCTCCATCTGATTTCTGAAACATCAAGCTAGCTCGGTATATTAAAGTTAAAGATCTGAATCACAGAGTTTTTTACTATAATGTTTTAACAGAACTTGAGTTCAATATAACCTAAGATCTGCAAATGGTATGAATCAAAAGACGAGAATAATTACAACTGGTTTTACAAGGACAGTGTGTGACCAAACTGTAAGTGAAACAAGCTTCAAAGACTTCCAAGATCATGTCTTTAACAGTTGATCCCACATACCTCAGTATCTGGACCCGTCACTCTGGTGGTGAAAGGGTCAATACGAACCCACAACAATGAGAAAATGGATGCAAGAAGAACGGACCACACAACAACTATGGTGGGTGTTCTGTTCTGTCGACCCATCAGACCTTTGAGGAAAGGGTACAAATGTATGATAACCCAAAACGCAAAGAACAGTTTGCCAAAGAGAGGACCCCATGACTGGTAACCACTGTTAATGGCGTAAGATATTCCAGCGACAACTCCGACGATGTTGATGATGAGCAGAGTTGTTGGAGGAATGAGAAGGGTTGTCCATTTGAACAGATAAAGCTCTGTAAAATCTCCTTCATCATCTGATGCCTTGGAAGTGACGGTGAAGTTGGTGTCAATGCCTGCTAGTACCTTGAGCAGGCCTTGGAAGATGGCAAAAAGATGAGCTGAAACGCCGCCAATAACCCAGAACTGTTCGTTCCTCCACCACTCGTCGATTCCAACACCACTCCATCTCATTTCCAGGATACCAGTAGCAAAGATGGAAAGGAAGAGAGATATGAACCACAAACTTGCAATGTTACTAATCTACGATGAGAAACAGGTTTGCGACATTCTTCAGATTGGATTGGAACATAAGCATTACAATGATTGAGATGATTTAGAGAGAGAAAATGTAATGTACCTGTGGAATAATGAACTTGTTTGTGAGCAGACAGACTGCAGGAAGTGTACAATACATGAGGAGGGGAATAGAAGTGATTGGATAGATGGTAGTGTTCACATATGCAAACCTCTCAAGCCATTTCAATCTACCACCATAACCATACCAGATTGGACAATGTCGACTGAACAGGATTTCCACGGAACCTAAAGCCCATCGGAGCACTTGGTTCAGACGATCAGAAAGATTAATCGGGGCAGATCCCTTGAAGGCCGGTCGCTTAGGCATACAATAAATTGATCGCCAACCACGGGCGTGCATCTTGAATCCAGTTAGAATATCTTCTGTCACCGAGCCATAGATCCATCCAATCTGCAGGTTGAAGAGAAATCAGTGAAGAAGAAAGCAGTGATAGAAAGATCAAGAACTAATGCCAATAAGCATAAATGTAATCTGCATACCTCACTTCCCCAATCAGTTTTGTCTTCATATCCACAGCTAATAACATGGATAGCCTCTTTAAGAAGAGTTTCAGGTGTTGCAGATTGAGGAACACCACCATTCTCCATAAGTGTAGAGGCGACAAAAACAGCAGACTGACCGAAACGCTTTTCCAGAGTCATTTGGGACATAAGCAATGACTTCTCGTCATCAAATCCAGCACCTAGAGTTTGCAAAAGTAAATATATATCAGACCTTAAAGATGAAGCAAGTTAGCTGAACAAGGAAAAGAGATATCAAGTACCTTCTACACCCTCTTCTATATCTTCCAAGCTGAAAATTGGCACAGTAGGATCAACGTGTTTTCCTGATTTTTTCTTGTCTGAGCCCTTTTTACTTGATTTGGAACTCTTCTTTCTTGATCCACCACAAAGCGAAGATAGGACCCCTGGCATTTTATGTTTGGGTTTGACAGGAGGTTCATAGCCATACAAGGCCGTTCTGTTGAAGACGCATCCAGTTCCCACGTAAACAGGGCCTTGAATACCATCCAAACCCCTCAGATTTATCTGAAGTTGGCAAGGCAAAGATAAGCTAAATAAGAATTTCATTCCTTGTATGATTAGGTTCAACCTGAGATTAACAGAAATGTGCCAGAGAAACACAGAAATTTCAAAAGCTAAATTGAGAATTCTTGACTTACATCGAAGAAAACAGTATTGCGATTGGCATATCTATCGTTCCTGTCAATACCATCAAATCTCTGGGGAAACTGAACATAACAGACTTGTCTTCCAAGATTGGGATCCATCAGAAAGCACATAGCTTCTCTCAGAGCTTTGCTATTATTTATGTAGTGATCACAATCAAGATTCAACAAGAACGGCCCATTAGTGAGGACAGCAGATACTCGAACCTGTAATCAATGCATTTTTTCATTACATCTTAGAACAGTTCTCACATGAATAAAGTCAAATACAACAGTTATCAAATACATACAAGCGCATTCATAGCACCAGCTTTCTTGTGGTGTTGGAAGCCTGGACGTTTTTCACGAGAGACATAAACCAATCGTGGCAGCTCGTTACCCTCAGCATCAAGCCCTCCACTTTGGCCCAAGAAAACCTGAAAGCATATGATAATGGCCTCGGGAACATGATTTTGCTACTTTAAGATCCACACAGAAGACACCTAAATTCCAAAATGTTCTGTTACCTGAATCATTCCAGGGTGATCTCTGATGTTATTTCCAGGCCAAGGGGTACCATCTTGCATAATCCATCCCTCTTCAGGAACCTTTTGAGCTTTTGCAACAAGTCCATTAATTCGAACTTTGAATTCTTCGTACTCTCTCTGCAACAGAAGAGGGAGAAGTATAGTGTAGAAAAACTTGAAAAGTGAAAACTACTGGTGGCCCAATATGCAGGTACGCCAGATTCATACCTTCATAGCTCGGCGATCTTTGACAAATGATGTTTGCACTTTATCCTTCAAGTAGTCAATTTTCTGTGCAAAGTACCATTCTGGAGCGCGTGGTTCAATGGTATACTTTTTACAGAAAGGTACCCACTTCCTTGCAAACTCTGCAGTCTCTGCCAAAGCTTCAAATGTCAACATCGCAGACCCATCATCCGAAAGATAACAGGAGATTTTGTCAACTGGGTAATCAACTGCAAGAATAGAAAGAACAGTATTTGCCGTCACAAGGGGCGGCTCTTTTAATGGGTCCACAGTACTGACAAAGATGTCAACAGCAGCTAATTGTGATGGCTCCCCTTCATGATCATATCTGTTACTCAGAAAAAGATTCAATTAGAGCCCTCAACAGTGAAAAGGCAAAAAGCTGTAAGAAAAGTTTCGCACCTTAAAGTAAGCCTGTCAAGATATGTCTCGCGGTTTACAGGGAACCACTTGGGGAACTGGTCCAAGATCCAGGATATAGCGAACCAGATTTCACAGATTACTGAAACTAACCACAAGGGATATGCATTGCGCACGGGATTTGTTATTCGGTAGTGTAAGAAAATGCAAAGGATAACGAGCCGCAGCATGATGACCATCCTGTATGGGTTAATCCTCGATGATGGAATGGAAACCTTCCTTGAAAGAGGTTGTCGAGCTTCATCGTTCCTGAAAAACGAAGGGACACATTCATTATACCAGAATCAGGAAATAAGCAACCGAACAACAGAACAGGGACTCAAAAAAAGTGCTCAACTACAACCATAGATTAGCAAAGAAGCTACACACAGAATTGTACTCACAGTAAAGAGTCATCCACAAGAACATCAGTGCTGGCATCAATATCCCCAACACCTCTTTCAGAAGGAGCTTGGCCAGTGCTCATTGGCACAACATTCTTCTCCTGCTTCATCTTCCATCCATCAACTCTCTCCTTCCATGCAACATTTCCCAATCCTGACGAACCAAACTCCCTTGATGGGTCCACAACCCTCACATTAGCTACAATGTTACAGAAGCTTACGATCAATACCACATTTTACCACACGGAGTAGAGATTACATGGGAGAGGGAGGGTTAAGTGATTGATTAACATCAGTTGCATAAGATAGAGGATGAATGTGCTTCTCACCACGAGCTCCAGGCGATGCCATAGATATATGTTCAGGTGATGCAGCAGACAACTCTCCAGAAACCTATAGATTAGCAGTATCTGGAAATTAACTTAACTTCACTACCAAAAACTTGTAACATCAAATGTCTCTTTGCTTACCTCCTGTCCGTTGGTGAGCAGACGTATCTGGTTATGAGAGACCTCTCTGTCATAATTTGGGGCCCCATTATCCTCCCCTCGTCCGTGATTCATATGCCAGCTCAACATGCGCTCGGCAATCTTCTGTTTAGGATTCTGATTTTCAGAGGAGTAATTGAGATCATTTGCACCGTCATCTACGTCACCATCCTCCTCTTGATCACCAGCAATGGCAGGGCTACCTGGAAAAACAACCAAAATTTCTTTTAGAGGAATTTGACTTTTCACATTATTATAAGTCAAACTCTGGTGCTACTTGAAAGAGCACACAGAAAAAGAAAAGGATATTAGATATGTTTCAAACTTCCTCAGTTTCTAGCATTAAAACTATAATAGACATACAACAACCTTTGTGCCTCTTGTATCTGGTTTTGCACTGGGGGCAGGATTGATTTCCATCCTTCCTCTCATACTCATAGCACGGTCTGCAGACCGGAAATGCACAGACATTGCAAGCAACGAACGGATCACCACTGACTGTTTTGCCGACATTGTCACCACATATCTGACAGACCTGTCCACCGACACTCTTCATGAGCTTTGCCTGAGAAAACCAAGAATCGCAACATAGTAGTTTCAGAAACTTGAATGGCATGAACCATAGAAAGAAATTGTAACAGATATTAGCAACATGAAGAGTATTCTGAATACTTGTTTTATCTGAAAAAGTAAAAAAAAAAAATACATCTATAGTTGATAATAATACACAGACTTCATAAGGTCAACCTGATGACCCATTCCATCTATCTGGGATATCTTTCCTATCATATAACACCATGGTTTCACAAGACGTTTACTACATAGTACAGTGTATTACCTATCCTTCCTCAACTCTGTGGACCAATCGAAATATAGAAAAATCACATATGATACTCACCCTAGTTTCACCTTCAGATTCCATCGACACCACTTCTGCTCAGATGCAACCAATGAGCAGAAATGTCAGTTCAATCTGAGAAAGATCTACACATTCTAAGTGCAGACAAGAATGCAGAAGACCTTATGTTCCTGCTCATCAAGAGAAGAAAGCAAAAGTCAGATTGAATTCAGTCAACTTATCAGCGGTTTCCTCTCTAACAACTCTCTGCCAAGAGATTTTGGCACAAAACTAAGCAATTGAACCTTGATACAGAAAAGCCAGAAGAAGAACACAACTGCCCAGATCGAAAATTATGATTCTTTAATCCGATTTACCCAGTTAATAGAAAAAGAGATTTAACGAACCAGTGTTCCTGAAAAATATCCGCTAAAAAGCCTTCAACTTCCCTAAAGTAAAAGCGACCAGTAAAAGGTGAAAACTAAAACCGATCTGTGGCAATACTTAGATCCCCTCCAGATCTCACAAGAGGGTGTACGAGAAAGAGAAAATATGAAAAGAAAGAAACCAAATTGGTGCACATACCTTGCAGCCACAAGTCGAAGGTGGCCTGAAGAAAAGTGGATATCTCAACGAGGCTCTCTCTCTCTCTGTACAGAGTCGCTTATATTATACGTTCAGTATACAGACTTATAGTGATGTATAGCTGTAATGAATGTGTGTAATAAACAAATAGCGAAAGAAAGCGACAGAGCAACTGTGACCTTTGGAGTGGGAAACTACACCGACAGGGTGACAGACGATACAATTATGGTATTGAGAGAAACTATGCCAATCATTATTTTGAAAAAAAAAATAATTTTAACTAAAAAAATCAAATCTTGTATGTCCTCAGCAATTTTATATGTACGAAAAGAGAATTATTTTGTTTTTAAAAAATTTTTAAAAAGGAACATTTTTTGGCATGCTAAAGATGCTGTCTGTTTTTAAAATATTTTCTCGGGAACCAAACAGAAAATAAAAACAGCTGGAAGTGAGGGACAGAGGACAGTGACTTGTCTTGTTTAGTGTTCTACAGTTCATAGATATCTCGAATACCCAATAAAATGGCGCCACGCGAGAGTTGAAATTACACTTTAGGACAGGTAAGCAACTAATCAGAAGGCGCGTACCAGGTTGCCGTCTGTTACCCGCGGTTATTATTTATTTTCTTTTGATTTTTTTATTTATTTTTTCATAAAGATTCAAAATTTAGGGTTTTGTGGTGCTTTAAGGTGGAGCAAAAATGGCCTCTTTCGGATCTCTGAAATCGGCCGTTTTCGAGAGAGAAGAGCGAAAACAGTAACTCTTTTGCCCCTCCTCTGATGTTCCTTCTATATGTTAAATTCAGATTTGATTTGTTCACCTTTAACAGGCAATACCAAGCTCAAATTCGGGGTCTCAATGCGTACGATCGACACAAGAAATTCGTTAACGATTATGGTACGATTTGCTTTTATTTGGTTGGGATAGTTGTTAATGATCGAAATGAGGAAATGCTAGAATGTGAGGAGACTTAGATTGATTGGGGACATTAGAGGAATCGGTCGAACTTGGAGCTTTGTGTTTGTGTGATTCCTTGTGTCCTAAAGCAATTGGATGATGAACAGTCTCCTCTGACGAGAACGGAAGGAGGCTACAATCATCCTCATATTTGTTTTTATTACTAAAATGTTGGTTTCTGCCTTTAACTTTTGTTTTGGGTTTGCTAGTTTGTTGATGAATGGATTGAACTTGAGAATGCAAGTAGAAAGCAAAAGAGTTGACACTTTAGTTTGGAAGCTTAATTCGATTGAATTTTCAAATTTGTATGCAGTTAGATACTATGGAAAAGAGAATCCAACAATCTCGAAGTTGCCAGTTAAAACAGACTATGACACTTTAAGAGAAGGATACCGGTCTTGCAACTTGCTACTGCGTGGAATTTCAGTTTTAAGTTGAACTTCTTAGTTTCTGAAAACTTTCTTTCATCTTCTTTACTGACAATCCAGATTCTCTGTCAATTGTCATTTGCTTATTAAGGTTTATACGCACTGAGGAAGATGATGCCGATACATCATGGGAGCAAAGGCTTGTGAAGCGATACTATGATAAGCTTTTCAAAGAGTATCCTTTGACGTTAATTTTCAGCTTTTGATTTGCTGTATGGTTCGAGAGTATCAGTATAGGAAATCCCTTTTTAGTTCATTTGTAATTGCCTTGAACTTTTGAAGATATTGCATAGCTGATATGTCCCGTTACAAGAGTGGCAAGGTATGTACCAGATTAATTCATGACTTTTGAATGCTCATATTACTGTCTACTACTGATTCTGCTCTTTGAGGAAAGAAATAATGGGGCTGGGAAGTGTAATTCTCTTCTTTTATTCCAAATTTCTTCTCTATCATTTAAGTATTTTTCAGCTTCTTTAAGGCAGTATTATTTGATGCTGAGGTGTGAATTATTATATTCGTTCCGCTGTGTCTTCTTCTTCTTCTTTTTTCTCTGGTTCACAGTTCTATTTACCTACATGGTGATAACATGCGACTATGTTTCTCCTTTCAATAAGGTCGAAATCCTATTTAAGTAGTTTGTCAGGAAATTGGAATGAATTGTTCTGTTCCAGTTTGCATCTATTCCCATTTGGATTAGTATTTTGTTACACAAATATTTTCTTAAGAGTCGAGAATTTCTACGAGTAAACCAGGGTTATGTATTTCCTTAAGGATATCTTTAAGTGCTATCCAATTTCTGCTACCCCCAATTATTTACTAAAATGTTGCTAATTATACATGTTCAAGTGCTATAAAGAACTTGAGAGTAAGGGGAATATGATTATTAATTGTGTGTTACCTTTGACCTCTTGCTATAGATTGGTATGAGATGGAGGACTGAGAAAGAAGTCATATCTGGGAAAGGTAATAGCATCATGTATCAACTGCTTGATTAGTTGTATGACATGAATGCTCTCTTCATGGTAACAGGTTATGCTCACTTGAATACACAGATATTAGATTATTTATTGACTTGGATATGTGAGAATGAATTAGTTCATTACTTAAGTTCTTTAGCAATAACTTTTCATATCCATATGCATACTACCACGGGTGATTATTGTTATAGAAGAGATGTTTCAAAGTTGTGACAATAGGCCATGAGCTTTGACTGCTATTAGTAATCACTCTAGGATTTTTTGCTTATCTCAATTTTTAGTGATAGGAATAAAATTATGGTCAATAAATGAAAACTTGTGGTCCTTCAAATTTCCCAACCTCTTCCCCTTCCACCCATCTAATACAAATGGATGGATTGCAGAAGGATGGGAATTTTTTAATTGAAATGGTATTCAATTTTGCATTGGAACATGGGAAAAGCAATAATGATACATATGATGATGGTAACAGAAATTTTGTTAAGGTTCTTAGTGTCTTTATACCGTTGTTTAGTTGTACTAATATCTTGTCCATTTTTTAAGCTTTGAATGTCTTCTTCTCGGGGATTTTAATTTTACATTGTCAACTTCTGTCAGGGCAGTTCATATGTGGCAACAAACAATGTGATGAAAAAGATGACTTGGCCAGTTATGAGGCAAGTTTTGTACTTCTTCCTATCATGAATATTAATTTTCTATTCAAAATATTTATTACTAGAAAAAAACAACTTTACTGACTGTTCCTTTCTTTTATTTCATCACCTGTTTCTAGGATTGTTAACTTTTGGTTTAGAGTAGGAGAGATATCAGTTTATCAAAAACTGAACAAGTACAAAATTATGTGAATATTTGACAGATGCCTTTCCCAAATGTGAATTTGCCGCTCACTTGGTTGAATTGCTTCAGGTGAACTTCTCTTATGTTGAAGCTGGAGAAAGCAAGCAAGCCCTTGTCAAGTTGGTAACATGCAAGAGGTAAGTTGGTATTGATGAAGGCTGCAATCCAGAAATTTTTTCGTTGCTCCGCGTCATTCAACATTTCAATTTGACTTGAGAGTTCTCTGAGCTAATGGTGTGTCACTTCTTTTTTTATGAAATCTTTTTGCCTCTGCATGATTTCTGGATCCGAATTTGGTATGGCAGAATGTTTTAGATAAATAAAGGAACAAAGTTATTAGCTTTCATTCATTATAAGATAAACATGTCAGCTAGAAGCATTATGATATTGATTTATAATTTTGGATATATCACGATTCTTTTTCCTGAATTTGTGGCTCTATTAGCTAATGATGTTATTGTGTTTTCATTTTCTTGACTGTGTTTTGTAACAGATGTGCAGAGAAGCTTCATTACAAGAGGAAAGAAAAGGAAAAATTAGAAAAAAAGGAGAAAGAAGAGAATAAAAGAAAAAGGTACTTTCCTCTCTTCCTTCTTTAAGTTCAACTCCGAACCTATGCTCTACTGGAGGAATTGTGGTGCTCCATCTTCTTGGATTAGCAACTGTTGGACAATTTCTTTACAGGGAACATTCATGCACCGATGATGATTCAGATGACGTGTATGAAGCCAGTGAAGAGAGGAAGAGAAAAGGTTTGTTCTCATTACTTATCATGCCTGAGTTTTGTTTATTCTTCATAAGTTAAGGTATTATGACTTGGACACAGTCCTCTTCGTAAGCTAAAATTCCATGAAAACTTGGATTCGATGTATCTTATTGATTGCGGATACTGGGATTTGCAAAAAAGCAGCACCTTCCGATGCTTATGACCAAGTAGATTGGATCCTGATGTCCTGGCAGGTACCATAGGGGATCACTGTGATCTATCGAAGAAAGAATATATTAATTCACTCTAATTTTGATTAACACATTGATGACCGGTTAACTATTGTGCTGAGGCAGTTCAACTGTGCCAATGCAGTTACTCACACTAGTTAGTTCTCTCACTTGGCAGGTAAAAAGATCTCAACTTTAGAAGGTGGTGATAAGGCAGATTATGACGAGAACTTCAATGAATTTCTGGAGGGTATGTTTCCATAGCTTTTGGCAGACATTTCGATTTCAAGAAGCGAGTCTCGTGCCTTCTTCCGCCTAAGCTATTGACTGCCCGGATAGTATCAGACCAGCACAATTCGGAGTAAGATGGCGATAAAAACAGGTGAAGCAAGCTGGTTTTGATTTCCCCTGTAGATCACAGAAAAAATCACCTGATAGTGTGTATAATGGTTGTCAAAGTTATAGATCAAGTTGGTTTGACTATAAAATAAATGGCTTGTTTCATTTTGAACAGATTAAAAAATGACAGATGGAGAAAGAAACTGCAAACTCTGTTCCAGAAACGTTGTCATCAATTGGTTGTTCATAACTAAGTTCAAGCTGTCATTTTGAATATTTGAGCTTCTTGGTTATAGAAAACATGTTTTAATAAATAATTTAAATAATAAATATTGTTAAACATCGTTAGTTGTCAGAAATAAAACAAACCACGTACGACGATGTTGGGTTCGAGAGGTACACAAGGCGAGATTGTAAACGGGAGAACGGCGAAAAGTCAACAAGTAAGACGCACCGATATTGATGGGTCTGATTCAGAAACATCCTGTACTTAGTCCACCGAAAACGGATCTTTGTAAAACCAAAGTTTGACAGCTTCAGAACACCACAGCAGGTTTTGTCTGAACCGGACATGGCCGCCTCGCTGGTCATCCGGGTCCAAATTATCTAATAAGTTAAAATTACGATTCGGTTGCTAAAAATTATATTATTTTTAAACTTTTATTTTTAAAATTAATCTGTTTAATTTATTAATTTTAGATCAAGTTGATATCACAATTTCATTTGAACATGAGGCAAGAATTATACAAACTTTCTTTTTTAGAAATACAAGAACCGCAACCTCTGTTTTCTAGATACGTATTAGATAAATTTTTAAATTGATATAATAATTTACAAATCATGTTAACTGGATATTCTACACTAGACAAGCCTTATATGACATACTTGATCGAAGAGTGTAAATAGGAAGATTCGAACACATAACTTTTTGACCTCATACCTCCCCACTTTATCAACTCGACTTGCTTTAAATTAAACAGAAATTCAAGTTTTTGTTCTCTAATTTAACTTATAAATTAAATATGAATTCGGATAAGGCTCTACACATTACCAATGTTATCCGTAGACCAAAACGAATATACCAATGTTTTAAAAATCATATTAGAAGTTAAACCAATAAGAGAATAAGTTTAAGGTTTAAATAGTTTTACCAGTATTAGACTGTTATAACACGGATTAAAGATAGAGTAAAATTAAAGAATTTAAAATATGATAAAGTTTAATTAAAATATTACATAATTATTTTGTTTTAAGTTATAAGAATTTAAAATAAATTAAACTAAAAAAGATAATTGTAAATTTTTATTATTAAATTGATGAAATGGGTCACGGTCAATTGTCTTCACTTGGAATTGTTTTTTCCAATAATGGCTTGGATCCCAGGAAAAAACACAAAACACTGGTCGATCCATAACACGTTTCAGTCTAGAAAAGAGTAATGAAAGGAGTTGACTAACGCGCATGAAATACCAATTTACGTGGCACATTCCAAGCACGCAAAGGCCCATGGCTAAGTCATTGCGTTTCAGACACGTTGTGACCTTTTCCATTGCAAGTGTCAACGTGTCACTCCTCTGCCCACTACTCTTTATCACCTAATCATTCCTTCAAAATTAAATTAAATCAAAATATCTAAAATACCCTTCTAAATTTACCCAATAATTTATTAAACACATTAAATAAATTATCTAATACATAACAAGACCCAATTTTATAATATCAATTCAAACTTTAAAAATTAGGATTAAAATATTTTAATTTTCCAATTTTTTATTTTTGATGTTTTTAATTTATTAAATAATAAATTTATATGTGATATAAATATAATATGTGACAGTCACGTGCCACATAAAGTCTTTGATGTTTTATTGCTCTCTCATCATATGAGTATTAGTGATTTTCTAAAGATAAAGAGATGATATATTTCTTTATATTTTAGTTTTAAAATATTTTTTAAAAGTCTAATTATATTTTATATTTTATTTACGTATGTATTTATTATAATTTTATTTATATAATGATTGAACGTGTTAATTTTACTTATTTATTCTTTAACCTGTATCACTCTTTTATTGTCACATTTACGTGCGAAATTTTAGATTGGATGTGATGATGATGATGATGTGACAGTCACGTGCCACAAATACGGATTCGATATGATTCGTCTGTTATTCGCGATAATAAAATATTTTTTTTATTAGAAATTGAGAATTAAAATATTTAAATATTATGTTTAAATATTATAAAAATGAGTATATTTTAAGATTTTTTATAATTAATTCAAATAATAATTACAAATTTAAATGGTCCAAATCACACACTTTTTTCTTTTGTTTTTTTCTTTAAAGGTCACCTACTTGCTTTTCCTTTGTTTGAAACATAAGTGACTTAGTGTCACCTAAGACTAGTTGGAAAAAGGAAGGTTTGTGGTGTGGTTTGGAATTAGGGAATTGCAAGCAACGCCTGACCCACTGGGAAAGACAAAAGACAAAGCGTTTGTGATGGGGGATGAAATGCAGAATTTGTGAAAGTAACTTACCAACCAAAGAACTTCCATAATTGTTTTAGTAACCAAAACTAAAAGTTATTGTGTACTCGAACATTACTAAAAGCTCAAGGAAGCTCCCACAGCTTTCCCAAGATAAAGACTTGTTATTATTATTATTTTCATTCCTACCACTCCTATCCGACCACACCAACCTCGGATTTCACTTCATGTTTATCAATTATATTTTCCATTAATTAATCATTTTGTAACATAAATATCACACTAAAATTCAATTCAACTCTTAAATGATAATCGAATAAATGTCCCGATGAAAGTTTCGTTGATACGTAAAATCTGATGATGTTTAGTAATACACAACTTTACCTCTAATAGAACAAAGAAAAAAGAAATAAAAATTTTTTTAAAAAAAGTTTCCTTGCTTTTAGATACTATCGTCAGAGACACCGATACAATGTTTAAGGAGACATATACTTAAGGTAATAACTGAAAAATATTCTAAACGATCTAATTAGGGTTAGCTGTGTAAGATGTTTGGATTATTGTATTATTTGTGCTAATAACCCTTAATTAGTATAGAGACTGTTTATGATAAATTTACTATTAAAATAGTAAAATAAAAATAGATATGAAAAGTTAATAATAATATAAAATAAATAATACACATGAATAAAAATATAAAAATAAATATCTAAATTATTAACTTAAGTAAAATTTAATTAATTCAAGTTAGATTTAAAAATTAAATTGAATAAGTTATATATATATATATATAATATTTGTGTTTTCAATTTTAAATTTTTATTATAACAATTTGAGATTATCCCTAATATTTCGAGGGATCGTATTTTCTGTTCTTATAAATTAATTTTATCTTATTTTATTAAATCTTACCCATATATTTATATAAAAAAGTATAAAATTTAGGAAAAAAATATCCGTACAGTTCAAGTTGAACGTATCTTACATTTACGTTGTCCCAAAACCGGTGAACAAGTATACATGTACTTTGCCGTATCTTTTTCTTTTCTCGCGATCGTTGATTAAGCAGAATATTCCTTTTTAAAAAATTCAGCTTCAACTCAACTGCCGTATATGCAACTAATGTATTTAGCAATTATTTAAATTTTAAATCAAAATACTCAATTAATTCTACCGACTTAACCATAAAAATTTTAACTTTTTATTTTTTAGTTCGATTTTAATAATTTTTATTATTAAGAAATTATCAATTTATTAATTGATCGATTAATTTTTGTAAATTAATAAGTTCTTATAATTTAAAAGACTACAAATTTTTCGATACGTAAAGACAATCTCTTTGAATTATATCTTAAATTATTTAATATTATTTAATATTTAATTGATTTTACAACAGACTAATATTGGTTAAACCTTAAATTTTTTGTCTTATCTGTTTAACTCGAGTTTTTAAATTATAACAATAAATTGTTTTTTACTAATTATAAATAATAAGGAAACTCGGTGAGGAGATAAAAAAGTGTGGAAAAAAGATAAGGGTACTTTTGTCATTACGCAAAAGTTCACAGCTCAAAGTCCTGAATTTTATCGTTTTCTTCCTCAGAAAAGACAAGAAAATGACCTTTGAAGGAAACAATAAATGAATAAAATATTATTTTTATAAATTATCATAAATGCAAAAGACAAATTTATACATGAGTTTTGATCTTTCCTCTCTCTCTCTCTCTCTCTATGTATATATATATATACATATTAATAATATTATTATATTCTCTTTCTCCATCAACGATATTTGTCTCTCTTAAGGTTGCAAGGAAAATTTGGAACAAAAATCCATGGCTTCTGCTTAGATTTCTAGTTTTAGAGGCTGTTTCTGTCATCGGTAAGCTGTTCTCTCTCTGTCTCTCTCTGTTTCCCTGTTTCTGTTTCCATTTGGTTTTTTTGTTTGTTTCGCTGTTGCTGTCAGTCGGTGTTCTTCGTCTCTTTGTTGGACTCTTTCTGACTTGTTTCGGGAGTTTTTCTGTTTGGTTTGCTGGAAGAAGACGAGCTCGGTGGAAAAGAGGACTTGGTTCGATTTAGAAGAAGTGGCTGCTTAGTTGGAGCAACAGTTGTTTGCAATTGTCGTTGTTGACTTTGATTTGATTATTTCTTGTTAATTTAGAAGACAACTTAGCAGAATTCTGAGTGGAGTTAGGGGTTACTGACGGAGAAATTCAGCTTAATTGAGTTGTGTTTTGAAGTTTTTAGCTTCAGGTAAGTGGATTTCGTGTTTATATGCTGTTTTTGTTAGTTCAGACTTCGATTTTTCCTTCGGAGTAAAAAGCAATCCATCAAAAAAGTGGACTTTTCTTTTTTCTTTTTCGGTTCCGAGAAAAGAACTGGAACAGGGAGGTAAGTGGTATTGTAGGGACAAGAATGATGGATTTGTTGTGCAATAGATCGTATTTACTTATGGACAAAGGAACACAGGATTGAACAGTTTCAAAATTGTTGATATCTGGTATTATGTCGTTGTGGATATCCATGGCTCTGCATGCGGTTTCTCTTCTCACTCTGTTTCTTGATATGGGTTTTTCTGTTCTACGCTGGAGGACCTGTTGGCATGCAGTTTACTTAGTTCTTTCTCTTGGATTCGGTTTCTCAAACTATTGGAGTTTTTTTTTTTTTTTTTCATTTGTGTATTTGAACATGCATAAATGACCCAAGTTTGATATGCGCTGCTCAGGTTTCCTGTGGCTGTGAGTGTTGGATGAGTAGTTGGTTTGTGAATAAAATACATGCAAACTTATAAACTTTATGGTTCACTTTTTTAATCTGGTTTTAGCATGTTTAGCTTGTGACCTTTACCCAGGCGGAGACTGTAAATAATGCCGGCAAAACCCAATAATGAAGATCGTCGGTTAGACCAAGGTGGACATGTACCACAATCGGCAATGTATAGTCAACCTTGGTGGCGTGGAGTTGGAAACAATACTTCTTTTGGTGAAAATACCTTAACAACACCTACAGTGGAGCATTTTACACAGGGAGCAATTCAGTCGCAAGCTAGTACTGGGTTGGATAATGGAGCTAGTTTCAATAAAGATTTGCAGATTGCTGTATCAACACAATCTGGTAGTCATCCTCAATATTTTGTTATTTTGTGAAAATTTTGCTGAAGCATTCTGGGACAGTTCTCATACTTGTTCACTTATGTTAACAAAGCAACTCTATTATATTTTTTTTCCTCCATAGATCAGCAACATAATCACACTTCTATGTAAAAAATTTATACTTTGAAAAGGAAAGACCCTTTTACAATGGGTGCGAGAGAGGTTGCATTTTTTGTTGATTAGTTAGTTTGTTTTACTTGACTAGGAATTCAACTACTTGTTCATGTTTTAAACTTATCTTCTCACTTCACCTTCTTCAAGATGTTGTCTAAGGGAGCAAAATCCATCAAATGTGATGAAAAATGAAAAAAAGTGAAGTCAAACAAGGAATTTGAGAGAGTAGAATAATTCTTTACCTTTTGCAAGGATCATATGGGAGGATATGATGGTGGTTGCAAGCTACATTTTAGTCTTTTCCTTTGAAAAGATGCTGCATCCAAAGATCATTCCTTTTTTACTCCTTTCTCTATTTAGGTTTACTATTTTATCAAAATTTTGAATTATTTTCATTGACAGGGGTAATATCGCATTGATATTCGAAGTCTGTACTACAGTCGTGATACAATCAGTATTAAAAGCCTCCATTTTTTTTAAGTCGGAAGAATTGTGTGTGTAGATATTAACGGGCATTTTAATTATCTTCTAATAAAGGGATACGTTTTGTACAACGAAGACGTAGCACTGCTATATACTAGCATTATGAATCAGTGTCTATTATTTTTAAGTTGCAACTGCTGATACTGTTGGATTTCTTAAATTAGGTGTCATATTTTGCGAATTATGGTATGTTGCAAAATTGATTGTGTAGGGAACTCTTTAGGATGTACCATTAATGCAAACATGTTAATAATGCAAACCTCCTTGTTGTTCCTTTTTCCTTATTGTGTCTGTGGGGTTGATTTCCATTTGTCTAGATGGAAGTAATGGACCAGGGCACCAACTTAAACAATCAGCAGCAGCTGTTACTATGAGTGGACAACTTGAACCAACTTCTCAAATGGAACTTGTCGGTCACTCAATAGTAATATTACACTCCTTTCTTCTATATGTTTGTTGTTATACACTTGTTGGGTGTCTGATGGCATTTCCACACAAAAGTTCCTTTGCTGACCATAGAATAGAATGCTTGTATGCCTTTACCCTGCTTGTTTCCAGATATTAAAAATCGATGTTTTCAATATTTCAGGTTTTGTCGTCATATCCATCAGATCCTCAATATCGGGGAATGTTGACTCCTTTTGGACTGCAAACTATGGTATGTAATTATCTTAGCGTTTCATAGTTGTCGTTTTCTTATAACGGGGAAGATTTTGGCACCACAAACCTGACATGTGTGACATTTGTATTTGAGTTGATTTCAAACTTAACTTTGAATGTATTGATGGTATAGCAACTCATTCATTGTGCAACGGTTTTGTCTCTACCTCGTATCTTTACTTTTAACAACCTATCAAAGTTAGGTGAAAATATATCTTTTGAAAAAATCTCATTGGAGATGCTCAATTCTTTTTCAAAGTTTTGGATCCAAATTGTGCTATAAAAGTTTGTTATGTCGCTATGTGCGTGCTTTTGGTGGTTATTGGTTGAAGAAAGAAGACAATCAAATCTATGTTGAATACTATAGCATATAAATATGCCATACTTGAGGACAATTTCCATGGGCAAGTATTTGAAGCTGACTTATATAGGAACTTTTATCTTATTGTTGTTTCTGTGATCTGGTTGATGGCTTCCTGCTAATATGGTTCATAATATCGACCAGAGAAACATTTATATTAATGGCTAAAGTTCTTGTTATTATGCAACAAAGAAAAAGTTCGTTATAACTTGTTTT
Organism: Erythroxylum gracilipes; assembly: GCA_026413385.1. Classification (NCBI taxonomy): domain Eukaryota; kingdom Viridiplantae; phylum Streptophyta; class Magnoliopsida; order Malpighiales; family Erythroxylaceae; genus Erythroxylum; species Erythroxylum gracilipes. Next base: position 24,985,576 of record JANZLC010000009.1, read on the forward strand.
CAGTGGATTAAATTTTGTGATATCTTTTTCATCTATTACTAGGTGCCTCCACAGTTATATGGACTGTCCCATGGAAGAATGCCATTACCCCTTGACATGGAAGAGGAACCAGTTTATGTAAATGCAAAGCAGTTTCACGGTATATTGAGGCGAAGACAGGCACGTGCGAAGGCTGAGCTTGAGAAGAAAGTGGTAAAAGCTAGAAAGGTCTGTGACTCTGTAATATCTGTGTTGATGTTTCTTGTTGGCAATGTTTGGGTTAATAAAAGCGTATTGCCTTTTAATCTGTCTTGGTTTGTTTTATTCTTTTTAACAACCAAGTGTTTTTGGACTCTTGCTTCCTATTTCATGTTTTCTTTTGCTAATTTAGGTGTCTTTCCATTTTAAGATACATTGAGCATGGATTTTATTTTGCCTTATCATTTACATAGTTACTAAAAATAAGTGAAAGTTACCAGAATTAATCTTTGAATACCCCCTCATTTAGTTGACTTTATTGAGACAACGTGGGAAATAAAAAATTTGAAGTTGAAGCAAATAGAAAAAGATGAGTTTTGCAAAAATGCATAGTTTATGAAAATGTGGAATGATACAATAATTGAACGCTGAAACCAGAGATCTGAAGTTAAAGGATCTATATGAAGCAAACAACTTCAGATGAAGTGAAGCGTCCAACAAATTATGACATGACGATTGACTCACAGGAGTGCAATAAAGATGCACAATCCATTTAGTTTCTTAGTTGATTTTCAATGTGGTGAGAAGTATCTTAGTGTCATGTTTATGTTAGGCTCTAATCGTCTGTTTATGCTATTTTGCCCTGTATTATTCATTACAGCCGTATCTTCACGAGTCTAGACATCAGCATGCTATGAGACGGGCTAGAGGTGTTGGAGGCCGTTTTCTTAACACAAAGAAGCTTGATAATGCTGCTGATCCATTGTCAAATAAAAGTGCGAGTTTAGGTTCCAATCTTACAAGACAGTCTACCAGCTTGTCAGGCTCACAGAATTTCTCCTCGAATGGTACTGGAGATTCAGATTCCCCCCGGTATCTGCAAGAACGTAAAAGATCCATGATTCAAGAACATTCATCTTCCAATTGTAATGGTGGGGGCCATGAACTGTTGTCAATCTATTCGTCAACTGGCAATGGTACAAATGTGTTGGGTCAGCAGAGTCAGAGAGCGTATGGGAATGGGGTGTCAAATGGGACATTCCCCATTAATTAAGTTTGCACCTCAAGTTGCAGGGCTCCTTCAGCATTCCTACACCGGTTCGATTACTGAGTCACGTATATTTATTTCAAGTTTGATCTAACCGAATCCTTTGTTCGTCTTATGGGTGGCCCTGTTTATGCAGGCAATCAAAGCTAGAGGGGCTTCTCATATCCTGCTCGAGTTTCTCTCCAGGCAATTCATTCTTGGCTTTCAGTACTCTTGTGCATTTAAGGGGGTGAAGTTGGAGGATGCGACAGACTTCACTGTGAGTGAAGTCTTTAAAATAAAAGCATCGTTTCTTCCGTTCACTTCTCTGTAAAAAGTTAGCAAACTTTCTGTATCTACCAAGTAGACTCTTAGTTGTTGACTGTTAGTTCTGAACAGTTTTCTGTTTTCTTAAGAGTTGGTTTCTTGTTACTGAAACGTTTCTCCTTTCTAAACCTGTCGGCTTCACAATGACAAAGACTTGGTTCTTTTGTCCTTTAATCGTTAACTTATGATCTTGCCAAAATGTTTTGATTGCATGGTCTAAGGTAAGGTGTAGTTTTAAGGTCACTTCGTTTACTGTCAAGGAACTGATTGACAATAGGTTTCTAGTCATAAAACTTGAACCGATGATATAAGGATTTTGCACCGTCTTATTTAAATTTGGCTTGGTCTGCCTCGGATATATGTGAAAATTGAATGAGCTACTGAAGAAATACCAAACGCTTCCATACTGGGAACTGGTTTTGTTTTCCTGTTTCGACAAGGATGGTGGCCGAAATACCAAATGCTTCATAATGAAAAATGGTTTTGTTTGTCTGATTCACCAGGCGAAATCACGTAGACCTTGTTTCAGATTAAGTTTTAAAGCTTCTGTCATATGCATTGACGAGCTAGTACATACATATTTATAAACCGAATGAATCTGCTCTGCACTCTGATTTGTTTCCTGGTACCTATAGCTTTCTTCATGATGGGCAATTACAGCTTCGACTGTTCTTGAAGTTGTTCCTGTTCAACATTTGATGATGTTCAGTTCAATCCATACTTTAGAAACTAACTGACGATGAAACCAAACTTGCACTAACCTGTGTCACAAAGAAGGCATGGAATCCGTATGGAACTCTGTGGGGTAACTCAACAACCGCAACCGGATCTGGCGACATTGTTTTCGCATCAATTACATTAACTGAAGATTTTCTGCAGTATGAAGTTATGGAATTTTGGTGAGTTTCAATTCACAATCTCACATGAAACTAAGGAATGCCACGTGATCATGAACTACAAGCAAAGAGTGCCGTTGGTAAAGAATAAGAATTACCCGGTATTCTCATCATGCACAAAGAATATCAAGTATCCATCATCTTCCTCACTGTGGGTACCAGAATCTCGAGGGACAAATATAGCCTCTGAACCAAATCTACCAGGGCCAAGGTCATAGATACCTTTAACATTTCCTCCAACTTCAAGCTTTGTCTTTCCTGATTCTGGTTCAGCATGTAGATCAAATTTAATAATTCCAGTAACCTTTGCAATGCTGTCTAGAGTGGTACCGTACACATATCTTTGTTTCCTGCGTCCATAAGAGAGTATCAGAAAGCATTCCTGTTTTAATATGCAAATGAGCTGCTTAGTGAACATTTTATGTTTATCAACTACGGTGCTGCATACCTGCCAGTGCAGTTCTCATTTACTCTAGGAAAATCAACAGCAGATGCTGAGAGTTTCTTCTGCGAAGCGATTCCAGTTTTCATGTTGAATCTCATTTCGTATCTGTTTTCAGCAATCATAGTGAGATGTGCAAGTAGAAAGCTAATTTAAGAACAGAGAAATTTTGTCATCATGTCCCTACAATTCATTTGAAAAGTTCTCAAGCTTCTCTTTGACGATGCCATTGACCATGTCTAGATCCGGGTCTTGAAGCCGGCAGGTAATCAGAACAACTTCGTCTTCTTCCTCCCAAGCATTGGCTAGTAGAGAGGTCATCAAAAAGAAGGATCACATTTCATGAATGCAGGAAAATTTTGTCACGTTCAAAAGTAACTAGATGTTAAGGACTCCATGAAGACAAACAAGTAAAAACTTTTCCATAATGGTATGTAGTACGGCTATGGAAGTAATGGAAGGGTTTATCAATTTAAGAATTACAACCTTCTAACTTGTTTCTGTGTTATCGTCTAATTGCTTGTTTTTGAAAACCAGGTTTGATTAGGAGAACCTAAAGGTTCTTGCGTCAGAATTATGTATTTTGCAGAATTATTTTGGTAGAACCAGGAATACTCAGAAATAAATTTACATATATAGTATATATATGTATGTGATGTTAGTACGGGGAGAGGGCTGACAACCTTATGATTGGTTGTCAGCTAACCGAATCTGTTAGGAATAACAGATTCCTAGTATAAATAAGCA
>JANZLC010000009.1:25028782-25051464 GCA_026413385.1 Erythroxylum gracilipes
TTTTAGAGATATTTTAAATTTAATTAAATTTATTGATATTTATTAATTTAATTATAAAATTAAATAAGTTATTAAATGAAAATCACAAGTTATAAAATTACTGTTATAATTACTGTTAATTATTAATTTAATTATAAAATTAAATAAGTTATAATTACTGGTAATTACAAAAAATGAAAATCACAAGTTATAAAACCAAGGCATCATCGAGACAAGTCTGTTGGGATAGGAAATAATGAGTTTTGGTGTTAAAAAAGAAGCAGTAAGTCTTTGGAGTTCAATTCACGTGAAAGTTGACGTGAATTGAACTTATAAAGGAAGTGGGTTTTAAACCCATGGATAAATTCAATTCCTTTATATTTTTTGGTTCCAAACAAGGAATTGAATTCAATTACATACATTCCAAACACCCCCTTAACTGATTTGTGTAATTGGATTATATTCTACCGTGGGATAGTAATAGGCTCAGTATTAATTTTGTTGCCGTTGGAAACGGCGGCAAAAGGTCGGCATTTGGGTGATGAACATAAAAATGGCGCGCACGTACATTTAAAAAAACGAAGAGTATAAATACATAGACGGAGTTGACGGACACACCTAAAAGAGAGAGAGAGAGAGAAAAATGAGGAAACGGGTGGGGACGAAGAAAGAGTACAGAGAATTAACGAACAATGAAAATCAATCGACTATTTAATTCACATGAAAAATAGTAAATAATTAGATATCATATCTCTCTCCGCAGTGAATCGAACCGAATCATCGGCGATCAGTTTTTTGGAACTCAGATCGCTCCTTCCCTTCAATCCAAACGCCTTCTCTTTCTGCGCAATCTAATCTGTTTCCTTTTTTTCGGTTTTTCTTGTTGATTACGGAGAAGTAGATGACTGAATCTTGATACGTTCGGTATGTTCTTCGAATGATGTATGAATTTGAAGAGGGCATTTGGGGATACTGAAGGGGAAAAGGGGATTTGGAATTTTGGATGGTTGGGGGGGTGGTAGAATAGTGAGAAAAGGAAAAGAAAAATGGATGTGGTTTCAAGAACCGTGTTCCCAGCTTGTGAGAGCTTATGTTTCTTTTGTCCTGCATTACGTGCAAGATCAAGGCATCCGATTAAGCGATACAAGAAGTTGCTTGCTGACATTTTCCCTCGTTCTCCGGTTAGCGATTCTTTCTGTTTTTTTTTTTTTGGGTTCAAACGTAGAAGAAACTGGAAAATGGAAGATTACGTTTTAAGGAATCTTAGAGCATATATTCTAATGTCTTCAGGTTAAATTACAGGACGTGTTTGTTGAATTTTGGGGTTTGGACCTTTCATGTGATTAGTTTGAATACGTTAAGGGTCTTATTTGGTTTTCCTTTGGCTGCGGTAATACCTCAGATTCTTCCCGTTTGGTTTAGGATACGTTTCTGGGAATGGGGATTTTCAGGGTGACTCAGTGCTAGTTGGATCAATACAAGGAAAAGGGAATGGAAGTTTTACGTATGGTTGACAATTCACTCGTTTGTATCGAGCTGAATGTTTGTAACATGTTGTGCATGCGTTTTTGTCACTGAATAGTATGGATCCTGTTATCTATTATTTCAATTCCTTTTGGATTCTCTCAATGTTTTGTTTGCCAGGATGAACAAGTAAATGATCGGAAGATTGGTAAACTTTGTGAATATGCTTCCAGAAACCCTCTCCGGATTCCGAAGGTAATAGTCTGCTCTCTTATATTTTGGGTTGTTCTTATGTTTTGTGATTATGATGGATATGAAATTTATGTTCCTTCGTGGTTTTGCTGGTCGTCGTTGCCAAGAACTGTACGCAAACATGCTTCATCTGCTAGACTAATACTCCAGTTGCTACATACTCTGTGTAATTTGGTTTAAAATTCATTTGATTCATGTTTCAATGCGTTGAGCAGATCAGTACTTATCTTGAGCAAAGGTGTTACAAGGATTTGAGAACCGAGCAATTCCAGTCGGTAAAAGTCGTTATGTGTATCTACAGGAAGTTGATGGCTTCTTGCAAAGAGCAAATGTGAGTGTTATTCCACCATAATAGCTTCTTCACGTGAAAGTCTGTTCATGGGGTTTTTTTACCCTCTTATTTGATTGCTGGAATTGCACACGTAGATGCTAGTAACATCATTAGACCATTTACATACTTTATCGAACTACTACGTCAGAAGATAAACATACACCATTCAGAGTTTTGATTCCAATTCTTTGAGTTAAACAATGACCGGTTTGATAAAACTATTAAACCTCGGATGCTACTTAGCTGGAACATGGTACATGTAAAACTGTGTAAATATCAGAGTCTATAAATATGTGATTTCTTAGTCATATACCTACTGGAGAAAAGTTTGATGGCTTTCTTTCTGTTTGGCGATCAAGTATCTGATTCATCATGGAAACAAAGAGTCAGAGTGTCACAGACATCTCAAAAACATTAACAGTTTACTGCAAGTCAACAAAAGAAGTAGAGTTCCTTTTACTTTCAATAATGTCTCTGTAGGTACAATATTCAAGCTTTTCTTCAGACAATAGGTGCCTGACGATTCAAAAAATGGCTATCTTCTATTTAGCCATGTCTATAGATGATAAGCATTGACAGAAGGCAATGACTTCAAGTTTTGTTGCCATTATTATGCTTAGATTCCAAATATCACATGGCTAGCTTAGGATTCAGTTTATGGTAGGAAGATGATTGATGTCTACATGCTTTATTCCAAAAGCAAGGATTCATTCTGTAGGAATGGTCCTTTTTGTTGGGCAAAGTAAAAAGGCTTGATTGCTTTCTGTCACTAAACATTAAACCTTGGGAAAAAGAGGCTTCTAGGATTTGGATGAAATTGCAGAGGCTTCTTACCTTCATTCATTACATTCTGCAAATATTGACTAGTTGCATTATGCTGCAGGCCGTTGTTTGCGAGTAGCTTGCTTAGCATCGTGCACATTCTATTGGATCAAGCACGGCATGATGAAATACGCATATTGGGATGCCAGACTCTTTTTGATTTTATCAACAATCAGGTAGGAATTACAAGATTTTTTCAATTTTCAGATTGATATATGTTCTTCGCAATGATTATTAAGGATATTTCTCATCTATAAGCCGAAATGTAGCTACTTTGGAAACCCTCAAGCTTATTAGATAATTTCCCATGTGCAGAGTGATGGCACTTACGTGTTCAATTTAGACAGTTTGATACCAAAGCTTTGTGCTTTAGTTCAAGAATTGAACGAGGACGCAAGTGCACAAGAATTGCGTTCAGCTGGACTTCAGGCACTCTCATCAATGGTAATTCATGGGATTAGTATTTTCTGACATTTTAGTTTTGTGCATCATGACAAGTAGACAGTGTTTTGTCTATGGGCAATTACAGTTAGGATCCTATCTTATTTCTCCAGCATAATTTCTTACACCTGTTTATGTTCCTGCTAATTGATTTTCATATAGGTGTGGTTCATGGGTGAATTCTCTCACATGTCAACAGATTTTGACAATGTAAGTTAACCTAGAAGAATCTATTTAAAAAATTTTCCTCGTCTTTCACTTCATACTGCTGTTGAGTTTGAAAATTTTCTACGCCGTTTGGAATTATTGCATGTGTTTCTCTCTGATGGAACATTTTTCATGAAATTCGGAATGTTGGAAAAATTATACTAATGGATGAGATTTTCCCTTCCAAAACTAGGTTGTCTCAGTGGTCTTGGACAATTATGGTCTTCAAGATAAGGAAGGGTCTGTGAAAGAAGATTCTCCCCCATCAGATTCAACGATGAGGGTTCCTTCTTGGAGGATGATTGTCAATGAGAAAGGCCAACTCAACGTATCTCTGTAATTTCTCATTCTCACTTTAAGTTGTGCAGCTATTGCCGAGTTTGCTATAGTCAATTTCTAACCTCTTTTATATGTTCATCACTTCTGAAAAACTGCAGAGAGGATTCCAATAACCCCACATTTTGGTCGAGAGTTTGCCTGAATAACATGGCACATTTAGCCAAAGAAGCTACAACTGTTCGACGAGTTCTTGAATCTCTATTCCGCTATTTTGATAATGATGACCTATGGACTCCTGAACATGGTCTTGCTCTCTCTGTGTTATCAGATATGCAATCAATGATTGAGAAAACTGGTAATTATATCCTCTGCAATACTATGAAACCGGTTGATTTGGTTGGTTAATGCTTTCCATAAGAATTATTCCTGTACATTTTGTAGGACAGAACATGCACTTTGTATTGGCCATCTTGATAAAGCATCTTGATCACAAAAATGTTCTCAAGAAGCCCAAAATGCAGCTGGACATTGTTGAGGTTGCCACCTGCCTTGCCAAACAAACCAAGATTCAGGCTTCTGTAGCTATAATAGGTGCATTGAGTGATATGATGAGGCATTTAAGGAAAAGCATACACTGTTCACTTGACGATTCTAATCTGGGAGTTGAAGTAATTGAATGGAACCGTAGATTTCGAGAAGCAGTTGATGAGTGCCTAGTACAGTTATCATCCAAGGCATGTGATATTTTTATCTTTACAGCATACCTTAACGGACAGTTAAATGAGCAATTCTGATTGAACAACTGTTTTTTTTATGCACCCTTGGAGACTTTAGAAATTGCTAAAAATCCACCCGAAGACTGAAAGACGCTTAAAATGCAGGTTGGAGATGCAGATCCTGTTCTTGATATAATGGCTGTAATGTTGGAGAACGTACCAACTATTACAGTCATGGCCAGAACCTTGATTTCTGCTGTTTATCGCACTGCTCAGATTGTGGCATCCATGCCCAATTTATCCTATCAAAACAAGGCAAGAATGCACCTGTTTGTATAAAAATGTTCTTATTGCACTTGGAAAAAAGTAGAGATTGGGGATGCGTCCGAAAAATAGCGATTACAGGTTGCACAGATATAAAAAGATCAAAATTCTTGTTTGTTTTTCTTCTCTTTGATTAATGTTTTCTGTTCATGCTTCCTACAGGCTTTTCCTGAGGCATTATTTCATCAACTACTCTTGGCTATGGTCTATGAAGACCATGAGACTAGGGCTGGTGCACATCGTATATTTTCTGTTGTTCTTGTTCCCTGTTGTGTTTGCCCCCGTCCTTCTGCTGCTGTTGTCTCCAATAAGGCCCAAAATATACAAAGGACATTTTCAAGAACTGTGTCAGTGTTTTCTTCTTCAGCTGCACTCTTCGATAAGCTGAAAAAGAAAGAACATTCCCCACAAACAAACATATCTGAAGACAGAAAGGAGAGAACTGTAGCTTTTCAGGATTCAAAAGCAAATAACCCTTCAATGCTGAACAGATTGAAGTCATCCTACAGCAGAGTTTATACCGTGAAAAGAAATGCACTACCCACAGGGACTGAGGAAAACCCTAGTACTAATTTATCACAGGAACAGGTATGTATTAACTTTTTTGATTCAGTAGTCAATTTGCTGATCACATTGAGCAAAGGAATTTGGCTCCATTTTGATATTTTCCTTGAAAAAATCTCAGAGAGTATCGCTTAAAATGAGCAGTCGCCAGATTACCCTTCTACTTTCGTCCATATGGGCACAGTCCCTCTCTCCTTTAAATACACCGGAGAATTATGAAGCACTTGCAAATACCTACAGCTTGGTGTTACTCTTTGCAAGAACCAAGGTATTGCTGACTTCTGATTTCTTCAGGATAAATCTCCACATCCTTTTGTCTTAATTCCAGAAGACTCCCCTGCTTTATTTCCTTGATTCAGTTTACATAGTGTATCTTGTAGAACTCGAGCAATGATACTTTGATTCAAAGTTTCCAGCTAGCGTTTTCCCTGAGGAGCTTTGCTCTTAGTGGAGGTAGGCTCTCCGACCTGAATTCTATACCAAAACTTGATCTTTGTAAGCCAGTCACAAAATGTCTGATTTGGTTACAGTCCTTCTCATTGAAAGTTAATCAAATAAGATTCCGTTCACATGAACTACAAAACTGAATATAATTGAATGCAAGTGAACAGAGACGGCCAGTGAAAAGTGAGATGTAGAATTTCCGTGGGATATCTAACAAGGCACAGGTTCAATAAATATCATGCAGATTAAGTCTAAAAGTTGAGACAATGTTCCTAGCAAAATTATGTAGTAAAGCAAATCACTTAAGATGATCATCGTACAAGGATAATGAGGATAAAATTTTCAGTAACTCATCACTTATCTTTAGGTTTTAGTTTCTTTGTTTTATAAGGCGGGGTTTGAGACCAAAGCTTGAGCTTTGGACTAAAATTTAGACTTAATACACATTTAAACGAGTTTAAGTGAATTTAAATAGAGTTTGAGTCAAATTTTTAAATTCAAAATTTTATTAAAATTTAACAATTATAATTAATCTTTTACCTCGAACGGAGACGAAGGAGATTTTATGTATAGTAAAATTTTACCTCAATTGCTTCACTGACTCAACCTCTTGCCTCTGGCAAAGATATCTCCTTACTAGTTTTCACTTTTCAGGAATTATACTACTTCTCAGGCATTGATATGACATCTATTCATTGAGATGTTGGAACTTTTTCAAATTTTGCAGGGCCACTGAAACCATCACGTCGTCGATCCCTCTTTACTTTGGCAACATCTATGATTGTCTTTTCATCGAAAGCATACAATATAAACCCTATTGTTGCTTCTGCTAAAGCTGCATTAACGGATACAATAGTAAGTGTTATTTTCATCCAAGTGCAATCTTCTTCTGAGCAAGTGCAGAACTTTACGTCTTTATCTAGACTTTTCTTTTCAGTTTCTTTTTTCATGAAATTAACTTGGAAGCAAAGTTTGAATTCATGGAAGCCATCATACTTTATTTTAACTGCTGTATTGTTGCAACTTCTTGATAGGCCGATCCATTCCTACGGCTGGTTGATGATTCCAAGTTAAAGGCTGTTAATATTGAACTTGATCCTCTATACAAAGTTTTTGGATCCACAGAAGATGATGAAGAGGCTTTGAAGTTGCTTTCGTCAGTAGATATATCAGGGAACCATTCAAAAGAATCATTTGCTGCCATGATAGTGAAGTTTCTGGGAACACCATCAGATGTAATCATCATTTGCAATTCCAGGATTCAATGTATCTATCAGTGTCTTGATATTAATCCAACTAAAAATACTTTCTTCTGTTTTGAAACAGCAAGAGTCGAGTCTAACAGCTAGGTTGCTTAACGATTTTAGACCTGATGATGCATGTCCTCTTGGAGCTGATTTGTTTGCTGATATACCAGACCAAAATGGTGCGATAGGATCTGGGAAAAATGACCATTCTAATAAGGTAATTGTCTTGTGTGATTCTTGGATCCGTCTCTCTTCCGAAACACCACTCCAGTCCTGTAATACGTGATGACCTAATCTGCAGGTTGAGCCTCCACTCTTCACATTCGAAGATAATGTTTCACCTGATACAATTGAAGGTCAAACAGACTGTAATAAGCCACTGCCCACCAATCCTCCCAATCTTCTGAGTGTCGATGACCTATTGAATGGAGTAAGTTGCATTCCATTTTTGTTATGCTTGTAGAGAGAAGCTTTCAAGTAGAATATGTGAATGGCATGTTTTCTAGCTTAACTTGTGACTCAACTCTCACTAGATTCTTGATTTAACCGTGATATCTGTTTCATGTCTGGTTAACAACTTCAATCTGAAGTTGGAAGTTCTCCTCATTAAATGACGATTTGTGTCCAGATCTCGGAAACGACCAGTCAGGTTGGACGACTTTCAGCGTCAGCCGTGCCGAACATGCCATATGTAGACATGGCTAAGCATTGCGCAGACCTTTCTGCAGGAAAACAAGAGAAGATGTCGGCTTTAATGATTAGTCAACAAAGACAAGAAAGTTTAATGAAAATCCCTGCTCATGAACATCAGCAGAGAAAGGAAATAACATCTGATTCTCACATTGAGCAGGTTCTACAACTTCTCCACTTCCTTGCTTCTTGTCTTGGTCTAGCAATGCCTGTGAAATGTTGACATGATTGGTAATCATCTGCTGTGTATAATTACATTATCTGCAATTCAATCTATGAGTAAACTGAACATAAAAGCAGATTTCCTCATTCTTAGCCTGTGAAATTGGTCCAAGTAACTTGTTTTATCGGCCAATTTGAACTAACTCCATTATCCTTTTGCTTTCTGGTTAAACTTTACCCCTGCATGCATGCTTCTGCCATCTGCACCTATGCTGTGCACATGAAACATGAATGCTTGGTGGTGTTTTGCCTTATAATGAATCAATGTTCGCAACTTTGGTGCAATTGCAGAAGGAAAACACACGTCCTGAGCAAAATTTCAATCCTGATTACAACAATCCATTTGTTACTGCGACTCCAACTCCTTGTGGGGCAGAATATCAACAATATCAGTACTTCCAGCTACCAACATTGAGTCCATACGATAACTTTCTTAAGGCTGCTGGGTGTTGATGCCAAAAATGAAAGGAGAGGAGGAGCTCTCACAACTCTCTCATGGTGATCCAAGTATGCACCTGGAGTTCCTCTCCTAGACATTGAGGAACAGAGCTAAGAAAATCTAGTTGATGGGGTTTTTGCCCATAGAGGTAACAAGAGCTCCATGCACTTTCTGTTTTGATGTTAGCTTCTATCTTTTGCCCATTTGATCTCATAGTGCCACCTCCACTTCTAAAGTGTCCTTTTTTGCTTTCAAATCTCTTATCTTGCTGTACATATAAAAAAAGTTTTGAGCTTTCTAGTGCTCAAGATGTGTGTATATATATATATATAGAGAGAGAGAGAGAGAGAGAGAGGGAAGCCTGTGATGTGTGGAGCTTCTGAATAGAAGAATGTGAATGATTCTTTTTGCATTTATAAATCTGCTAATTAAAATTTTATTTATAAAAGTTAAGAAGAAGAAGAGTCAAAAGTACATGCCAGAGTCAAACTTTCCTTCCTTCCCCTTCTTTCTCGAAATGCTAAGCAATAATGCACGAGAGCTTGCTTTTGAAATATTGATTTTTATATTTACATTATTGTGTTAATTCTTTGTTTTACAATAATTTTATTTTAAATTATTTTTTAATTAAAAATTATCATCAATGGCATTACACTCAATCTAAATTCCTGTAATTAGAGCTTGAGAAAATATGATAATATATAGTTTTATTTTTGCATAATTGATAGGTTAATTTAGGTAGACTTACTGATAATAAAAAATGATGTATATTAAAAAGTAGAAAATAAAATTAACATAATAAATAATTATATAAAATAAAATTATAATAAATAAATAATAAATAAAAATAAAAATAACTAAAATTTAAAAAATAAAATATATTTTAAAACAGTAAATATAGGATAATTGTATTATATTATACAAAAATAAAAGTAGTACAAGCAGAGCACAGTTATCGGTGCCACCAACCAAAAGGGCAAACACTGAGACGGTTACGAAACAAGACACAGTATAGAAGTTTGCGTGTACAAGTATAACTCTTCTTCTTCATTCTTCTCTCCTCTCTTTTCCCCTTTCTCAGAAATCCCACCAAACCCATACACAGCTTCATCTGCGTTGACTGAGATAAAATCTCCCGCTCCTCACCATTCTTTTTGTCTTTGACCCTTTTGGCTTTTACTCTCTCTCTCTCTCTCTCTCTCTCTCTACTTCAATACCATACCAACCACTCATTTTATCATACATTTGTCCCTCGGCGGTCACCGTCTCCGCTGACACTAACTCGCCTGCGTAACACTTCCGGTATCCGTATCTCTGGTTGTCTGTATTTCTGTTCCAAAACGGTAGCCGTGTCTCTGAAACTCGGGTTATCGGACTTGGTTTGTGTCTGGTGTGGTGTTTTGTCTTTTTGGTTATATTTGTTAGTCGTATGGAGCTAAGCGGGTTAGTTTAGGTTTGGTTCAAATCTGCGACCTTGACGTGAATCCTGGTCAAAGCTGTCTTCTTCTTCTTATGTAATAAAAAGGATTTTACTTTAGTTATATTGTTGTCGGGTGATATAATTCGAAGAAAATGAAGAGATTGAGATCGAGCGATGATCTCGATTCCTATAACGAGAAAGGGTCAGGTTCAGGCTCTGCGAAGGACTTGAGTACAGGTCGATCTTCTAGATCTTTCTATTATAAATCGGATAGTGCAAGGAAAGGGTTAGTGTCGCCCAGTTCCACCACATCTTCGTCTTGCCGATACGATAGAGATCGATCTATTGAGGACGAGAGTAGAGATAGAGAGAGCTCCAGGCTGGTTCGGAAGAGATCGGATCACGATTTTGACAGCTCTGATCGGAGGAAAGGGTTGGGGCTAGGGTTTGATAGGTATAGTAGTAGAGAAGGGTACACTGGTGGCGGTGGTAGTGACCGGAGTATTCATCGGTCCGAGAGTTTTAGTGCAGTGTCAAGGAGGGAATTTCCGAAAGGTTTTAGGTCGGAGAGAGAGAGGTGTAGGAGGAGATTTGGTAGTGGATGCAAGGATTTTGATGAGGGTAGAGGGATTAGAGTTGTGAATGAGGAGAGGGTGAGTGGGAGTAGCAGATCATCTCCTAAGGGATTGAGGGATGTGAAGTCACCGAGGGATGAGGGGAAGGGGAAATCATCGAGTTCCAAGTCGAGAAGATCATCTCCGTCGTGGTCGAAGGATTCCGGGAGTGAGCAATCTAGGAGTGTGGAGGTGGGGAAGAAGATTGGAGTGGACGTGAAGAGTGTTGAAATTGAGATTAAGAGTGCTGAGAGTGGGAGTAGCAGTGAAATGGAAGAAGGTGAGCTTGAACCAGAGCCTCAATCCGATGCTCAAGTTGGCGATGAGGATAAAAATGAGGAAGAAAAGCATGGCTCGGAACATGATGGAGTGGACGTTGATCGTAGAGAGGTGGAGGGTGAAAACCTTGGTAATGGTGAAGTAAATGTAAAACAGAAGGGGTTTGAGAAGGAAAGTGTTTCTGAAAAGACTGATGTGGTTGAGGAAGGCAATAAGGGGCTTGTTTGTGGGGAGAATTTTAGTGATAAGGCTAGTATTAATGGCGGTGAAGTTGGAAATTCTGGTAATGATGATGGTGTTATTGGAGCGGGAGGTACTCCCAGAGAAAAAATAGAGTCTGTAAAGGAGGAAACTAAGGACATGACTGTTGATAAGTCTGGGAATATTTGTACAGATGGAGGGTTTCGACATGAAAAGGGTATTGATCTAGAGGCAGAGGTGGGGGACGATGAAGTTCACGAATCAGATAAAGAGTTCACAGAGGAGAATGAGGGAGAGGAAATCAATATGGAGTTGGCAACAGAGACTTTGGGTCAGAATTTAAGGGATAAAGGCAAGGGCGTTGCTGTTTCACCGGTCCGAGGTGTGGATTCTAATGAAGATGGTGTATTTGTGGGAAAAGAAGCTAGAAAATTTTCAAATAGTAGGGACGTGGAAGATACGGAAGGGCCAAGTACTAGGGCATTTGAATTGTTTAGTACCTTCCCAGACAGGAAAGTGGAGAAAGCAGATCACTCAGGCGTTAGAAAGCCAAAAGATGAGAAGCTGGCGCTTGGAGCACTTGATCTTTCTCTTAGCTTACCCAGTGTTCTTTTGCCTATTGGTGCTTCTAGGGAGACAGCTCAAGACCCTGGTTCTCCAAGCAGAAGTATTCAATCATTTAGCACGTTTCAGTCAAATTCTAACGGATTCACTGCATCGATGTCTTTTTCCGGTTCCCAGTCTTTTTTCCACAATCCAAGCTGTTCTCTTACACAGAATTCACTGGACATGGACAACTATGAACAATCTGTTCATAGTCGCCCAATATTTCAGGGAATTGATCAAGCAACTTGGCAAGCCATGGCTCATAGTGATTCCAAGACCAAGGATATTCCCCTGTATCAAAGAGCAATGATGAACGGAAATAGCTCCAGTCAACAGTCTCAAGCATTGCAGAATACATCAAATGGTCAAGCTTTGCAGGGAAACTCTAAATTGCCTAATGGACTTGAAAAGCAATTGAGTTTTCATAAACAATTGACAGTAGGCCAAACAAGGAATCATGAGGACACCAGATCTCCGTTGCAGAGCATGGGGTCTCATGATAACGGTACAAACTATAGCCTAGAGAGAAAGAGAGCAATGAGAGATAGACATGGCAGTAGCTTACATAGGAGTAATAGCCAGAAGGAACAAGAACAGTTTCTTATAGGTGGCGCAGATTTTGTGGAGACTATCATTGGCAGAATAGTTTCTGATCCCATACATGTAATGGCTAGGAAATTCAATGAAATGACTGGACAATCTTCATCATGTCTAAAGGAAAGCATTCGCGAGATCATGCTAAAAACCGATAAGCAAGGGCAGCTATTTGCGATTCAGAGAGCATTACAGAACAGGCCTGATTTCACTTTAGATGTATTGTTGAAGTGCCATCGAAGTCAACTGGAAATCTTAGTTGCTCTGAAAGTTGGTCTGCCCGAATATCTTAAGGTAGACAATAGTATTTCATCTTCTGATTTGGCTGAGGTATTTCTAAATTTAAGATGCAAAAATCTTACTTGTCGGAGTCCTATTCCTGTGGATGAATGTGATTGCAAAGTTTGCATGAAGAGGAGCGGCTTTTGTAGTGCTTGTATGTGTCTCGTCTGTTCAAAGTTTGACATGGCATCTAATACATGTAGTTGGGTTGGTTGTGATGTTTGCCTTCACTGGTGCCATGCGGATTGTGCTTTGCGAGAATCTTATATTCGAAATGGAAGAAGTGCGACCGGGGCACAAGTTACTACCGAGATGCAGTTCCATTGTGTTGCCTGTGATCATCCCTCTGAGATGTTTGGCTTTGTGAAGGAGGTCTTCCAGAACTTTGCAAAGGAGTGGACAGCTGAAACATTTCGCAATGAACTTCAATATGTCAAAAGAATTTTTAGTGGCAGCAAGGATGTGAGAGGCAGGCAACTGCATGAAGTTGCAGATCAGATGCTGATGAAATTGACCGCTAAGGCTAATCTTCCTGATGTCTACACTCATATCATGGCCTTCTTGACTGGTAAATCATTTGATTTCTTCATACTTATAAATACAATTTAGGATAAAATATTATAAGACCTTATATTATATTAGTGTCTTCAATAAAACCCCTTGTGCAATGGAAATAATTTCAAGGACCATATACTTTGTCAATCATTTTTTAATATTTCTATTTACGGTGATTTTTGTTAAACACTGTGATGAAATTATTACTTCTTTACTTCTTGATACCATATCCAGTTACATAGATATCATCTAATGATGAGTACATGAGTGGGTATATAGGAATCTGAATCTGCCAAATCGCACCTGTTATGTCCTTCTACGTTTTAGGTCTTCCCATTCATTCGTTTGGCTTATGTACCTCGTGTTAACATGTAGCATTTCCTTGTCATGCTTCATAGATGTAATTGTTTTTCAATGTTCTCCTTTTCTGGTTGCAGAAAGTGAGTCTTCCAAGTTTAGCAGTTCTTCTGTGTTCTTGGGGAAGGAACACGGTAATGGAAGGAATGCGGGGAGTGCTGGACCCACCCAGGATAGCACATGGCTTAAGTCTTCTCATATTGAAAAAACCCCGCAATTGGAAAGATCACCTATCCTACTTCCTAGCTTCAATGCTGACTTGAATGATAATAAACGCACTGCAGAGATGGAGCTGCAGATAAGTGCACGGAAAGATCCTGTTTTTGATGAACTGGAGACCATTGCGAGAATGAAACAGGCTGAAACAAACATGTTCAGAGCGCATGCTGATGAACCCGTGTTTGATGAACTGGAGACCATTGCGAGAATGAAACAGGCTGAAGAAAAAATCTTTAAAGCACGAGCTGAGGAGCCTGTGTTCAATGAACTGGAGAGCGTTGTGAGAATGAAGCAGGCTGAAGCGAAAATGTTTCAGGCACATGCCGACGAAGCAAGGAAGGAAGCGGAGGGGCTGAAACATATCGCGATTGCAAAGAATGAGAAAATCGAAGAAGAATACACAAGCCGGATCGCAAAGTTGCGGCTAGTTGAGATGGAGGGAGCACGCAAACAGAAATGCGAAGAACTTCACGCACTGGAAAGAGCTCATCGAGAGTACTTGAATATGAAGATGAGGATGGAAGCTGACATCAAGGATCTTTTATTGAAGATGGAATCTACAAAACGGAACATTTCCATGCGATTGACAGATGAGTAAAGTAGAACCTTGAGACATGAAATCATTTACATTGGACTAAGCTTGCTTCCAAGGTTGTTGGGGTATTCTCTCTTATAGTTTGTGTTTGGTCTTCCTTCCCTTTTAACGCTAACTTGAATTTGTACAGAAGACTCCTTAATTCCTTTATTGCTCTTGTTCATCTGGTATCATGAAAGTTGTTATAAATATATATATATATATAAGTTGAGTTGCCATCTAAACAAGTAGAAAGAGGCGCACATTAGCTCCATTTAATTTCGGTAAATTCGAATAAAATTTAATTTGATTGTGCTTCAAGATGAATTTAATATTTATACTTTGAAGGGACTAATTGTGTTAATATTAAAATACCTGTTTACACAAGAAAGAGGCGCACATTAGCTCTATTTAATTTCGGTTGTTTCATTAATACAGGTAAACAAACCACTGGTTAAGAGAGGACACTAGTCCGCCTACGTCAATTGAAAGTCTCTACGACAACCATCGACTTAGTCTTCATCTTCACCGAAATCAGAGTCGTCAGTGTTATGATCACTCTCAAACTCTGAATAATTTTCAGAGGCCTTGTCATCATCACTGTCAGAATCACTCAACACATATCTCGTCTGCTTTCGACTTGCCCTCGTTGGTCTGGCTCTTGCTGGCAACTCCGTACTTGCTTCTGTGGGAGATGATGATTCAGAACCTGACAACTCTTGGTTTATGGTGGGTACTCCATCTTTACCAGTCCCACCCAAGATCGAACTACTCTTTTTGTTGAACGGAGATGGCCTCATTTTCCTGACTTTCTTCTCAGGTGATATTCCTTCAGTTTCAGAGGGCTTCAACATTTCTGTCAGAAGTTTCTGACCCGGCTGTTTGTTGTTCGCTGGCCCTCTTTTCTTCGTCGCTGCCGGCGGTTTAGCTGCCGCCTTGGCACCTTTTCTTCCTCCTCCCTTCTTCTTTTCTGCTTGTGGAGGTGATTCAACTACTTCAAAGTCATCGTCACTGTCAGATAACACGGTGACGGTTGCCTGAGCCTTCTTGTTGGCAGCACCTCCTCTCTTAGGTTGTTTTTTCTCATCTGGTGCATCAGTCTCCATGGCTGTGAAACCATTTTGAAATTAGTAAAGGATAGAAAAATCAAGCTGTCAAATTATGATATGCTCTTTACTTCCGTTCAGAGCTTCCCAAAATTGTCAGGTTCAGGCCGGTCGTGCCATGTTAGGCAAAAGGCTCGAACCCTTTCCGGAGAACTTTTGCCGTCGCTATGAATTATGATTTACAATTGAATTTGTCTCCGACCTTATCAAATTATAACTGTTTATAGTATGAAAGGATTGCGTACCAGCCAATTGGTCAGGTGAGGAATCAAGCTTGTATGCTTTAAGTCGCTCTTTCAATGATTCTACTTCGTCATCTTCATCATCATCGGACACTGGCGTGAGTTTTTCCTGCCAATGAACATAAATTACAGAGAACTTAATATCACACCAACATGAAGCAGCTTCACAAAAATTAAAGAGTTAATGTGTAGAGAAGAAAACCTTTCTAGTTGGAGCCTTCCTTGGAGCAGCTCTTGCTTTAGGTTTCACTAATTCCAGATTGCTCTCTGTTTATAGCAAACATGATGAATCAAATATGATCAAAACAGAAAAAACAGCAATTAAGCAAACTACTCGATTCAATTATAGACAAACTCCTACCTATTGGCTCAACACTTTCCATTACTGCACTAGGGTCTGCAGTTGTCTCTGCATTTGTGGCTTTCTTGTTGTACTTCCTTGGAGCTTTTGTAGCTTGTCTCTTGCCAACAACTTCACCATTTAGTTCGCTCATTAGTTTCTTTCGTGCCATCTCTGCCTTGGCATCTTCACATTTCTCTATTGCCTAAATAGAATTCCAGGATATGTCAGAATATAAAATAGAGAAAACAAGATGTAACACAAGGGGGTTATTTCTTGTCCATACATCAAGTTCCTTTTCAACAGCATCAAGTTCATTCAGCCACATGTCCCTTGGAGTCAGCTTTCTCATTCTTTCAACCTCCTCACTCGCTTTGTCCCTTTCATCATACAGCTGCTGAGCCTTCTCAAGTGTCAATGTTCCAATAGGCATTGATAGTAAATAGTCATAGTCGCTTCCTTGTATCACTTCAGTTATAACAGTTTCAGATGTCTCGTCTGTTTCTTCCGACTCATCACTAGCCCCAGCGACCAGAGCTTCAACAGGTTTTCCTTTCTTTGGGAAAGGGGTGAAACCTTTTTGTTGCAACTCAAGGAACAAATCAGCTTTCTTTCTGTTGTTCACTATGATTTCGCCATTAACAACTGCAAAAATGAACCTAGCCTTGTTTTCCAACTTCACTAGCTCTGTTTGAAGATTCTCTAGTAGTACTCTCTGCAAGTATTACAGACGTAGTGCCTTATAAAGTGAATGCATCTGTTTATATGGTTATTCAAAGGCAAAACGATGAACTTACCTTCCTCTTTTCGTAATATTCAAGCCTCAAGTCAAAAAATTCTTCAAGAACTGCGGACAGAAAAACATAAAGGATTGATGAGTATTGAATCTGTGTCATAATTTGTAAATTAGTGTCAACTACTTCACAACATGTAAACCATACTTTGTTCTGGTGTGTCATATTTCTTGAGCTTGCCGCTGGGATCGAAGAGGTGCATGTTGCTGGTGCTAATTGAAGCAGTCAGTTTGAATTTCTTCAGCAAACCCTCTTCCTTGGCTTTTGCTATATTGTCTTCCGATAATACAATTTCAAAGACAACATTTTGCTCATCACTGTACTTGCGAAACTCCTAAATAAGAATATCCTTGTGAGAAACCTGAAGAATCTCTGCAGAAAAAGATAAAACATTGCACGTGTCAACATTTACCTTGATGGTAAAATCCTTGGGCTTTCCCTTCTCATCTTTACTTCCCTCGGTGATGGAATTCAGGAAGTCTGTATAGTCATCTGTCCACCTTCGAATTGGCAATTCTGTGATCCTAATAGTTGTCTCGTTGACTTCTTCAATAGTTCCATTAACAGCATAGCTTACACCAGCTCCCTTCAGTGCAACTTGTTCAATTGTTCCTTTGAATCCTCTATACCAGGGATGCATAGGTTCCAGCATTTCGTCATTCAAAAGACGCCTCAAGTTTGCAACAATATCTCTTGGGTTGTAATTTGGAATGAAAGTGCTCCATCCAGTGCCAATTCCTTCGCAACCATTCACAAGAACCATTGGGATGATTGGAATGTACCTAAATAACAGAATAAGCCAGACATTTTAGTTTCATGAACTGGAAATTTTATTACCAAAGGCACAACGAAAATAACAACCAACCAGGAAGGTTCAATGGATAGTCCATCATCTTTCAAGTAGTTAAGAAGATTGTCATCATCCTTCGGGAATAAGACCCTTGTAACTGGACAGAGACACGTAAATATGTATCTAGCACTTGCATGATCTTTGCCTCCCTGCAAGTACGTGCCAAAGAGAACACATCGGATCAAATCCAATCTAACCAAGTGACACCGAAAAACTTAGATAAGACGATATATATCTTACAGAATTACGTGTCCCAAACTGTCCCTCGGGTTGCAAAAGGTTGATATTGTTGCTTCCAACAAAGTTCTGTGCCATGCCAATGATGGTACCAGCAAGATTCTGCTCACCATGATGGTAAGCAGACTTTTCGCCCACATACCCAGTAAACTGGGCAACTTTCATCTGTTTGATCAAATTCCTCTTGAAAGCACAGAAAAGGATCTTTCTTTGACCTGGTTTAAAGCCATCGACCATTGAAGGGATAGATCTTTGAAGATCCGCCATGGAAAATAAAATTAGCTCCTTGTTAATGAAGTCACTGTACTTTATTACCTTCTCCCTAGAATCAAGGTAAGTACCAGGCTGCAAATGCACAATGATCAGATTCGTTTAGAAGGCAGTTTCATATAAAGGTGTACACTTCATCGCTTACATCCATCTAAACTGGTGGATTAAGGACAGAGTTCAGATAAAAGTACAGCAGTTCTGACCTCATACTGCCGAAGCCAATTCTTCCTCGATTCAATCCTCTTCTTACTAAATGCAAGCTCTATACAGTCCCCATCTTGATCATCTTCCCATTTGAAATCTTTCTTGTGCCTATCAAGGTTTCTGAAGTACTCCTTTCCTTCTGCGCTTACACTAGTTCCCAGCCCCTGTTAAGTGCTCAGTTAGTATCGCGACAGAATACCAGTGAACACACTGCTAAGCAGAAGATGACATTTTTGCATCATAAAGCAAACCTTATAGTATTTGATTGTCCAACCCTTTGCATTGCCTCTCAAACTTTCCTTCCAAGATTCATACTCAGGCATGGAGTAAAAGGATAAAGTTTCTCCACCACGCTTTGCCTGCAGCAGGAATAAACCCAAATTGTAAAATTTCTTCAATTACGAATTTCCCTAAGCATATATTAACGTTGTTTTCAGACCTTCACAATTGGAGTTATAAATTCAACCATGAATGACTGAACTTTTAGCAATGAAGGCCAAAACTTGTGAATAAAATTGATCAACAAGCCTTTGATGTGGGAACCATCATGATCCTGCCGTCATATATATACACTTGTCAGCAAATGCGACAAGAAAGAATTATCAGATTATTTGCTAACACAAAAAGACTAGACCTGATCTGTCATTATCATCAATCGACCATATCTCAAAGATTTTATAGTGGCACTATCATACTGCTTCCCTTGCTGTAACCCAAGAATCTTCTTGATAGCCTCAATTTCCTTGTTGTCGTTGATCTGTTTAGAATTGGCTTCCCGAACATTGAGTAATTTACCTCTTAATGGGAACACACCATACAAGTCCCTATCTTTAACTGAGAGAGCCGCAATACCAGCCATCTGCGTAAAATTAGTGCTATTAAAGCTATCATATCTTTTTCGTTGGAAGGTATGACGTTATGAATAGAGTGCAAGAGCTTACTGCAAGAGACTTTGCTGAATCTCCTTCAGTCAAAATCAGTGTACAATTGTGTGAGTTCTTCCCTCCAGCCTCGTTTGCGTCTTCTAGCTTCGGAATGTTGACCCTCCCTTTCTTTGAACCATCGGTTTTCTTGAGTTCTTTCTCCTCCTTGAATTGTGCCCACGTCAGGAGGTGCTTAACAACATCAGAATTTGCCACTAAAATATGAACACCCAAAGAACTTGAAATTAAAATCTATTACTTAATACAATTAATATAGATTTTAAGTACTGCAAGCAGCACACCTTTCTTCAAAAGGTCATCAGAAAGATCACATGTAGAACCGAAACTGCTCTGTCGAAGGGTCAAAGTTTCCTTGGTTTGAGAATCAAAAGCGGGGTTATCAATAAGAGCATTGACAAAGACCCACAAATAGTTCCTTGCATTATGGGGTTTGATGTTGGCTTTCTTATGCTTCTTATTTACAAAAGCAACCAAATGGTTAGTTATCTGATTGGTTACATAATCAACGTGAGTCCCACCCTTAATTGTTGCAATTCCATTGACAAAGCTGACCTGATAAAACCACCAAATTTTGGTTATGGAGATTGAGAACTGGTTGGTAGAAACAAAACTAGCAGTGAAGCAGAAGTCCAGTAGCTACCTGTTGAAATTGCCCTTCCGAAACACTTACGCAGACCTCCCACCTATCATTCACTTTCTGGTAAAAACTGAACAAAAAAGCATACCAAATAAGCACATTCCCATCGAAAAAAGGTGACAGGATAATGATTAAATTTTTAGATAAATAAACAAACCTTTGTGGGCGATCTGATCCTGAATCAGAGACAGAGTTAAGGTACAGATTAACGTAATCCTGGAATGATTTAACTGGAACTAGTTTTCCATTGAGTTCCACCTTCACAGACTTTCCAAGACATCCAGATACATCAACTACTCGTTTTTTCATTAGCGCAACGACATCATCTTCTAAATGAGTCATGTTAAACTTGGCTAAGTCAGGCTTAAATGACACCTTGGTCCAATTCTCACTTTCCTTGCACTTGGCTATAACGGGTTCTGATTTCTTGCCCATGTTGTTGGTGAAAACCTTCAAAGTAATCGAACCACTTAAATTTCAGAACAAGTATGCTTAAGCGTGTATGGTTCCCAGAAACCCCATTGACAACAGTAAATCATCCCGCCCAAAGTAAAACCCTCATTCAATTACATTGAAAGAACCAAATGATGCATTAAGAGGAACATGTGAAAATTGTGAGATTACCTGCTTATATTTCTTCTGCCGCTTTCCGTCCGCTGTCTCAATCACGAACTCAGTAGAGAAAATATTGGTGAGCTTGGCTCCGTAACCGTTCCTTCCTCCGGTGGTCTTCTTCACTGTATCATCATAGTTACTGCTAGTCAACAAATGCCCGAAAATCAATTCCGGCACATACACACCCTCTTCCTTGTGAATCTCCACTGGAACTCCATCTCCATTGTTATAAACGCTAATCAGATTGTTTTCCACGTCAATTAGCACCTTGACCTGGCTCATTGATGGGTCTCTCTGCTTGTTATCAGCCGCATTGACCAAGATTTCATCAAAGATCTTGTAAAGACCTGGTACGTAAGTGACAGATCGCTGAACCATCTTGTCGTCGTC
Organism: Erythroxylum gracilipes; assembly: GCA_026413385.1. NCBI lineage: Eukaryota > Viridiplantae > Streptophyta > Magnoliopsida > Malpighiales > Erythroxylaceae > Erythroxylum > Erythroxylum gracilipes. The sequence goes on from JANZLC010000009.1 coordinate 25,049,534, forward strand.
ATAAACCCAGAGATTTTGGGTATGTTTCTCAATCGAACCTACATACGTATCGGGCCGAAGCAGGATGTGCTCGAGTTGGGACTTTTTCTGGTAAATTTCTTCAATGGACTTTCCCGGACCGGCATTCGACTCCACGTTTGCGTTGTTGCTGGTTTTCAACGGGACACCCTTGCTCGCCACCATTTTTTGGTTCTATAGAGAGAAAGGATCTACAAGAACACAAGATTAAGGTTTCCTTCAACAGATTCTCTTGAACAAAATGTGCTAGATCATCAAAACGGAGCGATGATTCTTAGGGTTTTGTGATGCTGAGATTTGTTAACAGAGACACGGAGGTAGTGTCCAGAAATGTCTCGAGAGTGACGAAATTAGGGTAGAGAGGAGGAAGACCTAAGAGGAAATTTAAAGTTCGGTTTAACGGTCGTGTTGAACTTGAAATTCGAATTCGAATTTGGGAGGGAAATTTGATGCTCCATGATCGAATCCGACGGCTGTAATTTGTTTCAGGTCCCGATGCACTTTCAAAATTCAGGAAGAAAAAGGGAATCGTTTTTAATTTTCTAATTTTTTGAATCAAAATGGAAAGAAAAATATTTAAAATATTTTTTTTTGTCAATATTACTACACCAAAGGTAATTGATATGGTCTAAGATCAAAAGGTAATCCTTGTCTAACTTACGAGCTTTTTAAATAGATTTTGAAGGTTGGAGGACTCTATTCTTATTAGAATGTTTCAATCTAATGCTATTTAATTTTTTTTCACATATTTATGTGAATTTTAAATAAATATTTAAATAAGATTTAATGGAACAAAGTAAGAATTGATTAACCGAAACAAAAGAATGTGGTTATAAGTTTAAATTATTGTAAGCAAATCAAATTCTTAAATGGGTATAGCTTAATTCAAATTTAATAATTATTTTTAAAATCAAATTATGTCATGTCTCTCTCAGCTTTAATTGTTCAAGTTTAAGGTTGAATTTGAATTTTTTATTTTTTTATTTTAGATCGGGCTTGAATTTGAGTTGTTTAGTCTATTATGATACAAATTATGAACTTTTAAATAAAACAATATTATTTATATTTTAAATTAAAAAAATATACATATTTAATTGGGTTCAACTTCAACCTATCGAGACACTTTGGATTGAAGGTCTTAGACTTGATCAAGTTTTAAACTAAATTTACACATAAAATTTCATACTGAACTCAAGTTTAATTGAGTTTGAATCCGATTCATCTATTGTTAAGCTTAGTTGTTGCTACTGCCATTGACGTATAACTGAATCTTTACTTCTTTTTCGTTTGGCGTCTTGTAATTCTCTTACTTGTAATGACTAGAAATGTTAATGAGTTGAATTGAGTTGAGCTCGGGATTAACCTATGACTCAGTTCATAACCCAATAGATTACGAGCGGCTGAGCCAACTCAACTCATCTTATTTATATAAAAAAAAGATAAAAAATAATGTTATTTTTTAAGTGATGGTCGAGTCGGGCCAGCTTATACTCAGTCTAATCTTAACTTGTGACTCAATCAAACTGATCACTTTTGACCCATAAGGCAGGTCGAGTCAAAAGTAATGAATGATAATATAGAACTCTGGACCAGTATTTTAAAAATCGGATCGAACCGGTCGGTCGGACCGAAGAATCGGTGAACCGGAGCATGAAACAGTCCGGTTTAGCTTGTATTTTTTGTGAGTGATTGACCCGTTCATTTTACTGTCGGACCGGTAAAAACCGTTGAACCGGTGAAAGAAAGAACCAACCGGTTTATTTAAAATGCCTTGATTTTGATGATTTCAACTGATAGGTCCCAGTCAAAGCTTATAAAAGAAAAGAGAATAAACTGGAAATAAACGAGTTTGATTTCTTCGTGTCCCCATTAACAGATACACAGACTTTTTAAATAGGAATAGAACTTCAACA
>JANZLC010000009.1:25060557-25085419 GCA_026413385.1 Erythroxylum gracilipes
TTTTCTGCTCCGCATAAGCTATCATCTGCTTTCTGTAAAGCTTCCGTCTGCTTTTGCTTCGTCTGCTTTTGTACTAAGTTTTCGTCTGCTTTTATACTAAGCTTCCGTCTGCTTTTTATTAACTTGGCTTCCGTCTGCTTTTCTACTTAAGCGTCCATTTGCTTTTTATTTAAAGCCTTCCGTCTGCTTTTCTGCTTTCTTCTTCAACTAGCTTATGCTTCGTTTGCTTTTTATTTTATCTTCTTTTTGTTTGTCATCAAAATCTTTCAATACGTAAAGTCAATTTTGACTTAACAATAAGTACATGAAATGATTCATTTTTTAAATAAATCAAAAGCTGACAAATTCATATTTAAGTAAAATGTTTAATTGCGAGTTTATTAATGAAATGAAACGGAATGTATTATTATTTCATCATTTAAGACGAAAGTTTATAATGGAACAGAATAGAATGAGATTGAAGAGAAATGTTTCATATTACATCCCATTTTATTCTAAATAGTAAAAGAAAAAACTTTCGACTCGGGGAGTTTATGATAAAATGTAAAATAATAAATAACATTACATTATATTGCATTATAAACCTTTTGTCTAAACAACATTTTATTATATTATATTACGAACTCTTTCATTCTTCAAAATAACAATTTTTTAATATCATATTCATTTGCGATCTATTACATTTCATTCTATTGTATTTCAATTCATTAAAAACTTTACATACAACTAAACATAGCTTAAGAGATAGGTTATTAGACCGACCTAATCCAAATAAGTGGTAGGTTAGCTACAAAAATGATTTTGAACTTTATTAAAGTAATATTTCATTAAATTAAGTTAATAATATGTTTTGTAATATTGAGAAAATTGGTTTAAAAATAAAAAAGGAAAAAATAAAATGTCGCTTGAGGCGTGCGCTGTCCTTGTCCGTGTAAAATAGTAAGCAGTACATTAAGCTGCGTTACTGCGACTAGTTCCTTAACAGTGACGTCGTTTCATGTTTATCTCCGTCGTTCCTTTGCCTCCAGTGTGCTGGGTTTCCACTTTTTTCCCGCCATTTCTTGTTCTTCCCTCTGCTATATCCACTTCACGAAACCCTAATTTTCTGTCATAGTTTGGATCATTCAGGGTTTCGTGAGGGCTTGCGATTGTCATCAGTTAAAAAACTTGAGATTGAGGAAACCAAAAAGCGCGAATAGATGAGGAATTCTTCAAGGAAAATCGACGAGCGTCCTTCGAAACGGCCAAAGGTTACCAGGTTCAGTGAATTGCGGCACCTTCGTGATCTGGGAATCTTGACGGCTTGTTCTTTACGATTCTTTAAAGTTGCTGTCATGTGTATTTGCGGTTGGGTTTTTTTTTTAAAATGTTTTAGGGCTTTAGGTATTGTTTAATCGGAAAAAAAGCAGGGGAAACAGTGATGACTTACATTGGTAGCGATTTGGAAATTGCAATTAGGGTTTTATACTATTGATTGTTAGAGGCTGGATCTTATCACATGGTGATTTCTGTTTCTCTTTATGTTCGTATTCCATATTATGTTTGGACAATCGCGAGATGCTAGTGGAGGGGTGGAATCCAGAGAAAAGAGAGGAAACTTAGATACATTAGCAGTTTAAAGATCAGAAAAACCTCGAGTGGTGCTTTTTTCCCTTTAGAATTTATTCGTGAGGCAATTTCCCGTGACATCGTCATTTGAAAACATGATAATATATGACTTTTGTAGAGCACAAAATATACTGAGATTTTAAGTTTCCCCTTTTGTTTCTACAAATATTTGGCCCAACAATTATAATATGGACCAACTTTTCTTGATGTTATCTTTCAGAGGAGAAGATGATTATATGCCTGGAAATATAATCGAGTTGGAGCTCCGAAACTTCATGACATATGAATTTTTGAGTTGCAAACCAGGATCACGATTGAATCTTGTAATTGGTCCAAATGGATCAGGGAAGAGCTCTATTGTGTGTGCCATTGGTCTTTGCCTTGGTGGTGAACCTTCAGTACGTCAATTCGGTAGTCCGATTGATCATTATATTTAGATGGAATTGCTCTTCTTATCTATAAACATGAGGGGCCTATATTTTGCAGATTCTTGGAAGGATTAGTAATATTGGAGGATATGTGAAGCATGGAGAGGAATCTGGACATATTAAGATATCCTTGAGGGGAAATACGAGAGATGAACAGATTGATATAATGCGCAAGATTTATACATCGAACAACAGATCAGAATGGTTCTTGAATGGTTAGTTGGTTAAAATTGTAAACATCATACCCTTATTTAAGTCAATCCATGTTGCCCTGTAACATATGCTAGTACAACACACACATATGGATCTAATAATACTACTGCTTAGGAGTTATCTAAGTAAAAGAAATGTGCTGATCATGTGTACAAGGACTTGATAGTTATTTGGTTTCCCGGCATCTCTTTCACTTAATCCGAGTATGTTAGCACATAAATTTGCATTGAAAATTATTGTGGTGTCTGGTTTATTAATTTAAAGTTTCCCTTTTTCTATGTTTTGAGTTTCCCTTTTAATCCCTGATGAGTTGATCTCAGAAAGAGGAGTAACTAAGAAGGAGATATCTGAAATCATTCAAAGGTTCAACATTCAAGTCAACAATTTGACTCAGGTAAGGAGTACAGTTTCCTGTTGTAACTTTGTACTGTATCTTGTAGATGTGCTTCCCCCAATGGAGGAGCTTATATGTGCTCAAATAGACATTTGTTCCTAGTAAAGAAGAAAGATTAACATATGATTTCTAGATAATTGTGTATATTCTTGAAACTGGACTGGTATATTTTCACTTACAAACTTCTTTGTGTATGAAAATGCCTTACCAAAAGTTTCTGCTGCATGAGTTAGTTGAAGAAAGCTTATGTATAATTATCTTTGCAAGCTTTTATGTCCTTAACTCGCAAATCCTGGTTAACCTACTGGTCTCTTTTGTTTTTAGATGATTTATATGCTTGATCTTAATGCCTTTTATTGTTTTTGCATTTTTCTTTTGTTTGGGGATGTGATTCCAGTTCTTACCACAAGAGAAGGTCTGCAAGTTCGCAAAGTTAACTCCTGTAGAACTCCTAAAAGCGACAGAGCAGGCAGTTGGTGATCCACAACTTCCAATCCAACATAATGCTCTTGTTGAGAAAAGCAGTGAGCTGAAGGATATTCAACGTGTAAGTCTCTCATTTCATTAATCTGTAGACGATTGTGTTTATAATTATTGATCTCTTAAACTGATTCCAAAAGCACGATTTTGTTTTTTCATTAGGCTTTAGAGAGAAATGGAGATACTTTGAGTCAGCTGAAGGGTTTGAATGCGGAACTTGAAAAGGAAGTTGAGCGTGTCCGCCAAAGAGAAGAACTTTTTGCAAAGGTATGTGTTAAATCAGTGGAAATGTTCATCTTCCTGATATGAGTACCAGCATTTTTGCGGTCTTACTGCAGGTTGAGACCATGCAAAAGAAATTGCCTTGGTTGGAATATGATCTGAAGAAATCTAAATATATGGTAGCTAAAGAGAAGGAGAAGGATGCAAAAAAGAAGGTTGATGAAGCTGCTAAGAATTTAATACTTTTGAGAGAACCAATCCAGTATGTTGTTGATCTCAATTGCTATATTGAATTACTGTAATTTTGTTAAATAGCTAGCTCTTTAGTCAATCAATCATAGCATAGTTATTGTATTGTTCTTGGGAAGCTATATCCTATTCGATTTGATCACTGTCACTCAAGAAAAGCACAAAGACAGATTTGCAGTCTAATGTTCTAGGGGTGGTTCAGTTAACAACATCCTTAATCTAGTTTATCAATGCATCTTGGTAGCGTGTCACTAGATTTGATCTTGCTATTTATGGTGACAAAGCTAATAGCTTAGTTATTGACTTGACAAACTTCTTACTGGCAGAAAATCCTGTCTAGACTTTCACTTACCTATTAGCTAAAGAATTTTACTGCAGAAAACAAAACCAGGAAAAGGCCATGCTGGAAGCTGATTGCAGAAAGATCAGCAATCTTATAAAGGACAATTCTAAACGACGTTTGGAACTTCTTGAGAAAGAAAATCATTTGGTATGGCGAGTTTGTATTCAATAACAGTATAAATGTTGCACAAAATACAATTTTTCCTTAAACTCTATATTTTAATTTACAGGGAGTGCAGGTACAAGGGAAATATAAAGAAATGGAAGACTTGAGGAGGCAAGAAGCATCTCGCCAACAAAGAATTTTGAAAGCAAAAGAGGATCTTGCTGCTGCTGAAACAGAACTCCAAAACCTTCCTATTTATGAAGCTCCAAAGGGAATACTTGTATGTTTTGTAAATCGCTAGAAATTCTCACGCTGCAAAATTTAGCTGGTTTTGACAAAAAATCATTTAAAATTCACATAGTTATTTTTTTTGAAAGGGGAAATGAACTGCTTCAATTTGTTATCTCTTTGCTATGTTTACATCTATTTGCAGGAGCAATTAACTACTCAAATTTCTGAGCTACGACCCTTGGCTAGTGAGAAGAGGAGTCAAAAGTTGGAGAAGGGGAAACTTCTATCTGTAAAGAAAGATGCCCTGCAGCAGTGCCTAAATAAGTAAAATTCCGCAAATCCCACAATGATTATTAAATGCCTTCTCAGTGAAGAGAAAATAAAAGATCTTATGTTGATATTCATGTCATACCTTATGCAGGCTGAAAGATATGGAAAATGCAAACAATAAACGCTTAATGGCACTAAGAAATAGTGGAGCTGATAAGATATATGATGCTTATAATTGGGTGCAGCAGCATCGACATGAGTTGAACAATGAAGTGTATGGTCCTGTTTTGCTCGAGGTACAAGTAGAGGGTTTTGACTGTTCCGTGTATTGTGACAACCATTTCAGCTTATTCTTGTCTTCTTTGTTAGGTTAACATCTCAGATCGGGTCCATGCTGACTATTTAGAAGGTCATGTTCCATATTATATCTGGAAGGTATTTCCATGGGATGTCTCTTTGAGATTCTGCTACTGCCATTTAGTTTATGTTCTCAACATTCAAATAAGTCATTATTGTCTCTTTTCACCTCTGCATTGGAAGATAATAAAACCACCTGGCTGATGCATTTTGTCCGTTTGAACACAGTTTAGTGATCATAGCAAACTCATTTGCTTTTGTTGTTAAGGCTTGGACCTGATGTCCTTGAAAATGTTTTTAGTTGTTTCTCAAGTGGGCATTGCCTTTTATTTTATCTCAATTTTACCATCTTGTTTTACAGTCATTTATAACCCAGGATCCTCGTGATCGAGACTTTCTTGTGAGAAATCTAAAATCTTTTGATGTTCCAATTTTAAATTACGTGAGGGATGAACACTGCCACAAGGAGTCCTTTCATGTATCGGACCAGGTATCAGTCATCCTTGTATCAAGTATGTGATTAGTGTTGAGCTATTCTTAGTTTTGTGGTTTTCTTCTCTATGTTGAGCAGATGCATCAGCTTGGTATCTATTCTCGGCTTGATCACGTTTTTGATGCTCCTGATGCTGTCAAGGAGGTTATGATAAGCCAGTTTGGACTGGATAAATCAGTATGTATCTGGGCTTCTTGATTTTAGTATTATGCTGATATTTTACCAGCCGTGCTTTAATGCATCTTATGCTTGAAAGTCTTATTTGAATAAATTTCTCACGTATTTACATTTTCATCAGTATATTGGGTCAAAGGAAACTGATAAGTTTGCTGATGAAGTGGCAAAGTTGGGCATTTTAGATTTTTGGACTCCAGAAAATCATTATCGATGGTCTGTCTCAAGATATGGTGGTCATGTGTCAGCAAGTGTTGAACCAATTGGTCGCTCGCATCTTCTTTTCTGTAGTATGTTCTTACAACTACTTCTTTAAATAAAAGTGTATCACTAGCATTCAGTGATCATTTATGTGTTCACTTTACTTTCAAAATATTCAGGTTTAGATGGTGGAGAGATTGAAAAGCTGAGATCCAGGAAAGAAGAGCTGGAAGCATCTGTTTCCAGTTTAGAGGGTAATATTAAATCGATACTGGTTGAGCAGAGACATTTGGAAGATGAAGAAGCTAAACTACATAAACAGCGGGTATGTTGATTGGAATACATAGAAAACATTAGGCTGAATGCTGATTTACTTTGTCATATGTGTTGTTCAAAATGAACTGAACTTCATAAATGGATGTATGACTAGTTACATCCTACTATAATTTTTGTTTTTTCTGGTGAATTGTAATGTATCTTTGTAGGAGGAGATTGTCAACAACATACAGCAGGAGAAGAAAAAACGCCGTGATATGGAGAACCTTATTAGTAAGTATACCAAGGATTGCTTATTTGCAGCAAGAAGCAATCCATTTCTTATGATGTCTGCATGTTCAACCATTATTAACGGTTTGATGCTTAGATTTAAGGAAAAGAAAATTAGAATCAATAGAGAAGGAGGATAAACTGGATATTCGTGTGGAAAAGCTGACAAATGAAAGTACCAACCTTAACAGTCAACGGATCCAATGTGCAATTAATCTCAAGGTGACTTTTTCCTGGTTCAGTTTTCCTACTTTGATGCTTTTAGTTTATGTTTTAGGATGGCCACTATTATTTCAACAAGAAATAATGACATAGATATGCACTTATGCTATAGATTTGTCAGTCGTTTCTTTTAGTCCTTGTTTTGATGGACTTTTGTGTGTGGTGCACTTATGCTATAGCTTTGTCAGTTGTTTCTCTTAGTCCTTGTTTCGATGGAGTTTTGTGTGTGGTCTTTTGACAGGAATTACTAGTTGAGGCTATTACACACAAATGGAGTTACAGCAAAATGCATTTGGCTTCTATTGAGTTTGATGCAAAGGTACTTTTGGCAATTGGTTTATCAACTTTGATGATTTACTTTTTGCTTTTATTAATTATCCCCAGAGAGGAGGCTATTATCATCATTTTTTTGAGAATCATCCTCTGTCAGATTAGAGAACTGGAAGTCAATCTGAAGCAGCATGAGAGGCTTGCTCACCAAGTGTCTGTTAACCTTGAATATTGTGAGTTTTTGATAGCAATGTTTCAATTTATTCTATTTATTTTGATTATAGCTTCTTGGTGAGAGCCCTTGTCATAAAATCTTTTTAACTTTATGAATCCTCTGCGCAATAGCTTAAATATTTGAGTAGAAATTGGAAGTAATATATATGGAAGGATAAGCTGATAGCATTTTGTTTCCTTTTTAATGTGGCAGTGAAGACTTTTAAATTCTGCTGCTTAAGTAGATCAAATATTCATACTTTTCCATCATTCTTTTATTTCAGTATTATCTCCTCTTTCACCGGTCAGATCCATTGTAGTCTGTCTTTGAATATAGTGTTAGTTGAACATTTAGGTCTGTGAATGGAACAATAATAAAGTGATTTCAGTTTTAGTTCCTTTAAATTGAACTTTGGACAATCATTATGGGGTATATATACTAAATGTTCTAAATTGAATAGAACTAGAGGTAAATACTGGACAATGATGTTCAAATTTTTGGAAAGTTCCAAAAGTGAACAAATGTCAAACCTTTCCTAGAAATCTAATAGTGTTTTCTTGACTTGATTTTCACATCCTTTCTCTTGGTAAGGCAAAAAGGAGGTAGAGGAATGTCGACAGGAACTCTCTTATGCCAAGAGGCACGCTGAATCCATTGCTATCATCACTCCAGAGCTTGAGAAGGCATTTGTTGAGGTTTGCTCGCATGAAGATGTGAAGCTAAAATTTGTTTTGAGAGAAGTTGGATTAATAGGAGTTTGGGTGTGAATTGTTATAAAATTATTCTTATCTTTTTTCTTTCCCCTGCTCACATTTTTAAAATAATGCAAAGATCCCATTCATTATTCTGTGTGAACTCTGAGCTTTTTATGCAATACTGAAGTTGATGTGATGGTTGGATGTTCTCCTTGTTTTACCTATCACTGCAAGAGGACATGTAACTAAAGAATCTGTATAATCAGTTAAGAATATGTAGCAATAGATTTTGTTTTGTTGACCCATAATTCTAGACATTGATATTTTTCTTATAAATTTGATTGCTTTTTCACGTGACCACTGCTGAAGTTAGTCATATTCTATAATTCTTGAGAGTTCTCCATGAATGGAAGATGACTATGTTGTCTACTATTTTATTAAATGCGTTTAGCTAATGAAATAACTGGACCTTAATATTATTTTGTAAGAAACTGAGTTCCATGTTTTGATGATTTGATCCATCAACAAACGCTTGTTTCTCAATTAAACCTACTTAGTATGAATGAAGTACACCAATATGCATTTACAATCATAACGTGTTTTTTCTTTCCTGAAAGCATGAATTATCTCTTTTTTCTGCTCTGAACTCCTAAGGTTGTTTTTACATATACATGACCTTGCATCAAACATCCTCAATCCAGATGCCCACTACAATTGAAGAACTGAAGGCTGCCATTCAGGATACCCTGTCTGAAGCCAATTCCATTCATTTCCTTAACCACAACATATTAAAAGAATATGAACATCGTCAGGAGAAGGTACAATTTTCATCCATTTCGTTCTGAAATCCATCTTAAGTGGAGTAAACCGTCATCTACAATTACTTTCTTTTTGCAGATAGAAACCATTTCCAGAAAACTGGAAGCAGATAAGGAACAATTGAAAAGGTGTATAGCTGAAATAGATTTACTGAAGGCAAGTGTTTGATTTAATTCCTTGTGCATCATGCATATATATGGATAATTAAATCATAGTTCAACATTAACATCTGAAAGTGCGCTCTCTGATTTTTAATGTTCAAGTTAGAATTGTCTAGATTTTGAGAGCTAGACAGCCAACTGTTCTTAGGGACAACTTTTTTGTAGTTTTATCAAGGTTATTAGTTGATCACTAAATCAATGGAAATTCAAATTCAAATTCAAATTCAAATTCGAATCCTCATTTTCTTGCTTTTCTCATTTCTGATTGTATGGCTTTCAACTTGAATTTAACTGTTTGTAGCCTTTTCTTTTTCAAACAGCCTGACCTTGATGTCAATTCTATTTCATTGAGCCTATTCATATAGTAGCTACTTCTTGCATGAGTTGTCCTAAAGGATGTTGCAATTAAGCTCTAGACATCTTATCGATCAAATTGCCATTCCAATTTTCATAAATTACTTCGGTATCCTCTCCAGGTTGTTTCACGTGTTGCTTCTTCCATATAGGCTAATGCATTATAAGTCTCTTGGTTTTTCATTTTCTTTTTTGGTATTGCATACAGGATAGTTGGCTTCCGACATTAAGAAACCTTGTGGCTCAAATAAATGATACTTTTAGTCGTAACTTCAAGGAGATGGCTGTTGCAGGAGAAGTTTCATTAGGTGCTTAATACAAAACTGTGAGTTCATTTAACTAACAGATGTAGATCATTACTTACTGATTTAATGGTTTCTTAATAGATGAGCATGAAGAGGACTTCGATAAGTTTGGAATACTTATAAAAGTTAAGTTCAGGTGAGTACCAACTTTAAGACCTTTTACAATTCTGTTTGGTGTGGTCAAAATGCATTGAAATTGTTGAAACGCCCAGTTATCTATCCTGCCAAGCTCATTTGTTTACTCTGGACAGAGGACTTTGTTATTTGGTTCTATTTGGAGCCCAAAATGGGCCAATGTGCAACGCCCAAGAGTGGGCCTCCCTTTTCTTTTCCCCATATCCATCTCTACCCCTTCATAATACAGAAATTGAACTTGGGTGAATGAGGAGGCAAGAAACCTTCCCTCTTCAACCTTTATTCTGAACTGATTTATGCTCCTTTGGTTACAATATTGTAACTTGAGAATTCTCGTTGAAGTAATTATTCACTGTTTTAAATTAGATTGATTTACCTACCTTTGTGCTTAAACCCCAATCTGCTAAGAAGATCACTTCTTAGTAATTTCATTTCGTTTATTCTATTTTGATGAACTGGAGGTCAGAGAAATTTTACATTCTAGTTTAGATCTGCCATTGTTGGATAACTCTTGTCTGATTTATACAGTTGCACTGTTCTATTCAATCACAATAGTGTGACTGACATTTAGATCGTGTTTCCATCGGTAAAATATTGTTACTCTTCAGGCAGACAGGGCAGCTTCAAGTTCTGAGTGCTGAGCATCAATCTGGAGGGGTATTGAATTGTAGTAAATTGTCCTCTTTATTGCAACACTACCAATAGTTTCTAACTCATGAAAATCACTTTTAGGAGCGATCAGTTTCTACCATTCTTTATCTTGTATCTCTTCAAGACCTCACAAATTGCCCTTTTAGAGTGGTTGATGAGATAAATCAAGGTAAGATTAAACAAATTCACCATTGTACAGAAGACTTGCTGGAGCAATGTAGTTTCTGAATTACATTCACTTTTTATGCAGGAATGGACTTGATAAATGAAAGAAAAATGTTTCAGCATTTAGTGAAAGCCGCAAGCCGACCAAATACACCTCAGTAAGTATTCTTTTTTTGTGTATAATATAAATGGAGCTTGTTTCTTTCCATGCATCTTTCAATTGATGTCTGCTCTCTAGTTAAGAGCTCGGGAAAGATACTGTGATGCTAATTTCATTTGAATTTTGTTTATATTAAACAAAATAAAATTATTAAATTGAGGAATTTTCTTCCATGATTCTTTCAACCAGGTGTTTCTTAATCACCCCAAAGTTACTGCCAGACCTGGAATACAGTGAGGCATGTAGCATTCTGAATGTAATGACTGGTCCTTGGATTAAGCAGCCCTCGGAAGGTTTTCTTCTTCTTTTGTTTTTCAATGGATTGAAAATCAAATACTGTTTATTTTCAAAAAGCTAGAGAGCTTTGATACCTGGTGCTGCACTATAGACTTTTTAACTTTGAAAACTATTATGTTCTTGTCTTTCCAGTGTGGAAGAGAGGTGACTGTTGGGGAACTATAGCAGTGTCGGTTGGAAGAAATCCATGCTAAAGGGTTGTTGCTATTAAAGTGATCCCAGCAGAATCTACTTGGTAATAATCCTAGAGACCTGTCATGGTTGTATATTTATATATAGATTTTGCGTCATTATGACAAATATGTATTCCTTAAATATTACTAACATGTCATATAGTGGAGAGAGGCATACCATTTATGTAACTCTGTCTCTCTACATTCCATTGATGATGTAATTGCTATTTTTCGGTGCACTTTTTGCTTGTATTCTTTCTTTTTCGCTGAAGTTTCAGTAAGAGGTTGAGCACAAGATGTTTATAATGATATCTTGAACATTACAAGCATGTTCATTTTAGGGTGTCTTCAAGATATATTTTTTTAAGATACTGCTATTCAACTACGGTCCATGCTTTGCTCAATTAAGAGGAATTTGTAGAAGTGGTGTATTATGAAGTTTCGTCTGACATGTAATTCCCATGACATAAAATTATAATTTATGTTTTAAGGATATTATAAGACATAAAAGAACATTTGTTTAAACGAATGTATTGTCTAAATATCTCATTTTCATTGATCCAAAAATCTGTTTTGAGAAAAGCGATGCTTGAAAAAGGGATCATTATGAAATGCACGATGACGACAGAAAGGAAAGAATAGGAAGTTATAGTATTTTTATTAATTATATTTTATTTTTGTTATTATTATTAAATTCTTTATTATTATTATTATTATTATTATTAATTTCATTCTTCTCATTATTATTATTAATTTTTTACTTATTATTTTTATTTTTAGTATTTTTATTAATTATATTATATTTGTTATTATTATTAAATCTCATTATTATTATTAATTTATTATTATTATTATTACTACTCATTATTATTATTATTATTATTATTATTATTCTTATTCTTATTTTTATTTTTAGTATTTTTATTAATTATATTTTAATTTTGTTATTATTATTAAATTCCTTATTATACACAGTCGACCGATAAATGTTAGAGAAAACAGTTGACACTGTGAAGAGCAAGAGCCAGAGATGATTGTGAACTAAACCACACCATGGAGAAAAGAGATGAGAGCGTGAAGGGGTAGAGAACCACCGGATGTGAGTGAGAGCAGACAGATTATGCTATTGCATGAGTGAGTATCGTGGGAGAAGGAGAGGACGAAATTGGAATGTTTAACATTTACCTATTATGAATGTGCGCAGAATAAGTAAAGACAAGGGTTAATTATCTTTACCTGTTCTTCACTGTCCAAGAATACCTAATCCATAGAATGGTTATTCTGTGAGTTTTTTAAAACCAAACACAGAATTCTTAATTATTAAGAATAGATGAGTAATAGAATATTTGTTACTGTGAACTAAACATACAATAATAATACTCATAATCAGGGACAAATCTACATTGGGGGCAAGTAGGGGCCCATTGCCTCTAAAATTTTTTTATATAAAAAGGTTATTATTTTAAATTTTGATTCTATAAAAAAATAAAATTGTCCCCGTTAAAATTTTGCCTACTCAAAAAATTATCTGAATTCGTTCTGCTTATAATTCTTGTTATAATTGAAATTGAGAGAGAAGGATTTTGTTTTTTAATTGAAAAGAATGAATACTTATTCTTTATCAATATTTATTTTCTTATATCATTAGCAAAACAAAGTTTTGCTTGTCATTAAGAAGGTCATGTACCCATCTTTGAGGTTTTGTTTCGGTAGGAAGGAAGAAGACTGAGACTGTCATGAAAAATTAAAAATTGGTCGAATCAATTGTGATTCATTAGTTATAGCAGAAGATGAGCTTTTTGGGTTCTAAAAACAGCACACGACATTAAATGGTAGTTGCCAGTTTCGACCACCTGTAAGAGTCTCCAGTAGGAATTCCTTCCCTGAACGAATTAACCTTGAATCGTTTGACGCTTCTTGGACTTCCACTTGAAAACATTCTTGGCAATCAGTTGCATAATACGAATCCTGTTTAGAAGAAACTGCGATGATGTTTAACATAACAGGTAGAGAGCTACTACTACTATGCACAATCTCCTACCTCTCTCCAACCTTGTGTTGCTTAAACATCATCTTTCGCCAAAAATAGGCAAGCTCTAGAGGAGACAATTGAAGGATATCATTTACAGGTACACTAAGTTATTGTGAAACATCCAAGGGAAGCTTGTAATCTAGCATCTCCCTTATGTTTAGCTTAGTAGAAGGCCCAATTGATGAGCAAATGTGTGCACTTTTCCAGTATACTCCTTTTGCACCTGATGGCTTGTTTGTTTCTACAGATTTCTGGAAAGTTTCACAGGATATGTGGCTTGTAAGTTAAAACCCTTTCCAAATGATGTAGTTTCCAGGAAAGAAGAGATGGAACAATGTAGTCATAAGAAATAAAGAGAGTGGAGAAAAGTTCAGGACGTACTACTGCAGCTATAAGGTTTATGAGCAAGTCCTCTTCAGAGAAGTGGACTTTTCCAAACGGTATGTGAACGATTCCAGTTTTATCTGCTCTGAATTCAACCTTTCCCTTCTTGAATTCAGCTATTGCCTGAAAAACATTAGAGCAAATAATTTCAAAGTTCTCTCTGTTCCTTCCACAAACATTATGAATTAACTGAACCAATAACTGGAATAATAGCAAATCTGCAAACCCTTCTGCGTTATATGGAGGCATTTGAAAGCATTTACATAAACTTTTCTGCTGTATGAAAGATCTATAGATCTGAAACTCAAACGCATAACAGAACACAATAGCTAGCATACCTGAGGTATATTAGTTGCAACAGTACCAGCTTTTGGATTCGGCATCAATCCTCGTGGCCCCAGAATTCTACCTAGGCTGGCAACCTATTAGCATATAAGATACAGTTCAGTCGACCCGCGTGATCTATGAAATGACATGAGAATATATCCTTTATCATCTATGCCAAAATCAGTGAGAATAGCATGAAGTAACCAACATATCTTCTAGTTGAAAGAGGAAACAAACCCTATTTAGTTTAACACTTGCTATTTTCACATTACCAAATAATTTATTAGCAGTAACCAACCCATTTCACCATCTAAGGAAGCCAAAATAAATTTATACTGTTAATCTAATAAAAATGACAAAGATAAACAAAGAAAAACCTTAGGCATCATATCAGGAGATGCAATTAATTTGTCAAATTCAATAAATCCTCCCTTTATTTGTTCTATCAGGTCCTCTCCACCAACTAAATCTGCTCCAGCATTTTTTGCTTCATCAAACTTTTCACCTGCAAATGCTTAGCTCATATTAAAATAAAAGAAAAGGAAGAGTATATGAATATATGCAAACATTGTTACAACCGTAAGGATGCCACATCCCAAACCATGAGACACTAGCACAATCACAGAAGTTTCGAGAATACATAATTGACAATTCATATTAGAGACTAAATTAGATTCAGTACATAGATCAACATTCAACATTTTAAAGAATAAGTACCCTGCGTAAGTACTGCCACCTTCACTCTTTGTCCAGTTCCTTTGGGCAACTTTACCTATGCAAAGAGAATACATAAGGAGATTTTCGTTACTTTAACTATTGATAGCAAAGTTATAAAATTTTGTATACATGTAACAGCGAACTCACAGTTGCCCTCAGCTGCTGATCGTTGTATTTGGGATCAATGTTAAGGCGGAAATGAGCTTCAGCTGTCTCAACAAACTTCAAACTGGCCATTTGCTTCAGTAATGATACTGCCGTCTTTACATCGTACTCTTTCTTGTTTTCTCTCAATTTCTGAATCTCCAAGAATCTCTTAGACCTTGTCTGGCATTTCGTGTAAAAGGATGTAAAACTGTATGGTTGAAACTGTATGATAATCTTGAAAAAGGGAAAAAGGAAATCTGAGAATACAGTTTTAGCAATGCATAAGTGAAGCTGACCATAGAGTTAGCACCACATATGCCTGTAACTCCTACTCACACCCTTCCAAAAAGATAAACATTCATAAAAGGACAGGAAATACAAGAATAAATATTACTTTTCATGAACAGTGAAACAATTGCCCGAAAAATCGTTTTGTGTACACTTTAGGCACCTGAGACAAAGATACTAACACAAAGGTAACGCGGGTTCAAGCATATGATATCAAGTTATGAACAACCCAACTCTAGGACATATGTTATCAAGTTATGAACAACAATTCCACGAAATGTTTATCAAAACTTGGATCAATCACTAACACAGGTTCAAACAATCCAATATCATCAGTAGATGGAAGATTCAAACAAGCCAATAAGAAGAAAGATAATGCGCATCAAGCAAAATCTATCATTTTCAACAGCTAACAATTTATGAAATTAGTAGATTCTCGAAAAGAAAAATCAAACTGATCCACACCCCAAAATGCTATAAAGATAAAAAGTATAATTAAAAAGAAACTGAATTTGATACTCATACTCTGTCTCTTTTCAGTGGCAAAGCAGCTTTCCCCTTCTTTGGCTTGGTTTGGGTAATTGTGGCCGTCGCTCCATCTCCTTTCTTTTCCTCCATATCGTCGAACACCGCAACCTCCGCTGCCGCAGCAGCCGCCACAACGACGGAGCAAGTTTTCCCAAATTTCGGCTCTTTTTGACCGTAGAAGTCGACCCATTGGCCGGAAACTCTGTCTCCACCACCAGCACTTATAGCAACAAGTGGACAGCGCGCGAAAGACTCGGGCTTGAAATTGAAGGAGAAGGAGAGAATAGAAGGGGTTAGGTCTTGTGAGTGTACAGATGAGGCGGCGTACGTTAGCATCAGAGATTGGGGACTTGTAGCAGAAGCCATTGTTGCTCACTTGAAGCTTCCACGTCTTGGGCTTGTGAGAGTAAAAAGTTTTTAAAGTTACAGCCTACGAGCGAGCCTCTCAATTCATTATCCTGAGGGTCTAATAGAGTGTGTGTGCGTGCACACACACACCTGTTATGGTATAAACTTAATTAACCATCAGATGAAATAATATAAACTCTTTTAACATCCATCATTATTTTATTATCACATCGACATGTAAATCTAACGAAAATAGTCTCTTTATAATATATAAGTAAGATTACGTACTATTATATCATTTCAGACCTTATTTTATTTCAAAATTTTGAATTAGATGTGATAATGATACTGAGCGAATAATATATAAATAATGATATATTAAAAAATCTTATATAATTTCATTTATATTTACGAAAAAGTTATTATCTTGTAAATGATGAATATGAATAAATGATCTTAAAAAGTTAAAGAATTTATCAAATATTATTTATATAAAAGAAACATATTTTTATGGATTGTAATGAGCCTGAGCTGGGCTGGCTCCAAACTCTTACTATTGAGGCCCGATCCCAACCTAAACCTGAGGAAACCTAAAATAAATTGAGCTCGATCTAAATTTTTTTAAAAATTAAAAATACAAAACAACATTATTTTATTCATAAGAATTGGGCAAAACCTGGCAGCTAGAGCTTGAATTGAGGATAGATTTTTTCAAAAAAATGGGCTTAAGGCCTATCAAGTAAGGTCGGGGTGGGTCAAGTCGGGCCTGGCCTAGTTGTCACTACATATATTTTTTATTGATTAAATAAAAAGTATTATGAAAATAATTAATATTAATAGTTTGTATAATTATTTTATTAGATTTTGATAATAATTAAAATTTTAGATGAAAATATAATAAAAGATAATTATTTGATACTAAAAATTTGTATAATTATTCTACTTGATATTAATAGTAATTTAAAAAATAGATAAATTTTAATAAAAGATAATTTTAGATATTTAAATATTATAAAAATTTAAATTAGCATATTTTAAAAAATATATAGAAAACATAAGCATTGTTTTAAACACATAAAATAGTGCAAGATGATCTTAAGTCTGTATCAAAAACTAGTAAGCTACGATATTTTGCGGCTGTGAAGTAGCGTGAGAGCGCGTGGAAGTGTTTGAGGGTGTGGGTTGAGTATGTTCGTTAGTTGTCGCTCCACCTAACGGATCAGTGCCAAGCAAAGACTTGTAACACTTGTTTGACTTTACTACTTCTTTTCGTGGCAATGGCTTCGTCTTTCTCCAGCCTCACCACAAGCGCCACCCTCTCTCTCCGATCGGAAAACCGTCACCTTCCCACTCGCCACCATCACCGGCACCACCTAAAGTTCTCTATCAACGCTCCCATTCCTAAACTCCGTGCTTCCCGCAACAGATTTCGTTCAGTTATCACTTACCTGTCTGATCTCGGCGGCGGAAGCGGTGGTATTGGAGGTGGATCCAGGGGAGGAGGCGGCGGAGGAGGGGATGGCGATGGCGATGCAGAGTCCCGCAATCGGACAGAAGCTATTCTTGCATTGGCAGAGGTACGGATTTGCTTCACGGTGATGAACTGAGTTTGGGTTGTTCATAACTTGATATCATTTGTTCTGGAATTGTAATAACGTGGTGTTATAGGTGGGAAGGTCGTTGGAGAGCTTGCCAAAGGACTTGGCTTCGGCGATTGAAGCGGGGAGGATACCGGGATCGATTGTACGAAGGTACTTCGAGCTTGACAAATCGCTTGTCTTCCGATGGTTGCTTCAGTTCGGAGGTTTCAAGGAACGGTTACTCGCCGATGATTTGTTCTTAACTAAGGTTTCTATTGAGTGTGGTGTCGGCATCTTCACCAAGGTTTCTATTTCTTCTATCTAATACATGTTTCATTTTGGGGTAACTAGATCTGAGGGTAGAGTCTAGCGAATATTTGAATCGAGTGCTTCATATTTTGAAATGGACTGTGAATCTGAAGATCAGTGGGACTTGTAGCTTCATTCTTTTGTTTGATGTTCTCAGACTGCTGCAGAATTGGAAAGGCGCAGGGAAAAGTTCACCAAGGAGCTGGATTTTGTTTTCGCTGATGTGGTATGGCTAACTTATTCTAAATGTTCAGTTTCAATAAAATGCTTGTCAATGAGGAGCCACAACTCATAAATTTTGGAGCAAATGGACTTCCAATCCCATATCCTGAATCGACTTAGGAAACACGAAAGAGTTGGATCCTGAAATAGTGCTAAAGGTTGAACACTGTGTCTCATGGAAGAAGAACAGAAGGTCATAGTTCAAATTGAAGTGAACTTTTCAGCCAGTGTCAAGATAGGGTTAAATGGTGGATGTCATCCTAATTTTATGCATCCTTGACTAGACTTTATGCTGATTGTAACCCAAATCCCTTAACCTAGACTCAACCCAGACACAGAAGCCGGTGAAACCAAGCTTTGACAGGCTTCATTTAAGAAGTGAACTAAATAAAGCTAATTGTTAGTGATTCGAACAGCAAACAAGAAGAATTCCTATATGCAATCGATTTAGTTGTTCACTTTTAACTTACATTTTTGTGACCTGGTTTATGTGTTAGGTAATGGCCATAATAGCAGATTTTATGCTTGTTTGGCTGCCTGCCCCTACTGTGTCTCTACGTCCCCCTCTTGCAGTCAGTGCCGGTCCTGTTGCCAAGTTCTTCTACGGCTGTCCTGATAATGCATTCCAGGTTTATTTGCTGATTTCAAATACACAAACACAACTGGCATAAGCATATTTATATATACTTTTCTGGACGGGTTCGGATTACCTTTTGCACTTCTAATACCTTGTGAACAGGTAGCTTTGGCTGGAACATCTTATTCATTTTTACAGAGAATAGGAGCAATAGTGGTAGGTGCCGCATTCATTATATAATATCATATGGTTTTGCCATAGAATATCTGGAATTTTCCTAAGTTGAATTATGTTAATCCATTTTTTCAGCGTAATGGAGCCAAGCTATTTGCAGTTGGCACTGGTGCATCCCTGGTAGGTTAACTTCTCTACTCAAGTTTTTCCGAGTTTTGCTTTGTTTGTGATCTTAAAACTCAGGAACTTTCATGCAACGTGGTGATTAATGCCAAATTTTGAACGTTTGGTTAGAACTTTTTATATCTCTTGTAATATATACTTACAAATTAGTTCACAGCAACTAATGTGGATAATTTTTCACTAATGCTGCACCTTCTCAGATTGGTGTAGGAATAACAAATGCTCTAATCAATTTGAGAAAGACTATTGATAAGTCTTTCGCTGCTGAAGCAGAAGATGTACCTGTATTATCAACCAGTGTGGCCTATGGTGTATATATGGCAGTTTCTAGTAATCTAAGGTAATGATTCATTTGTGCCCTTGAAGTCATTAAATGAAACATATCTTATGCAGGTTTTGGAATATAAAAATCTCATATTAAAAACTGTAAAATTTATCCCAATTCTTAATGTCATTGATATATACATATATTGAATCATCAATGGATATTAAACAAAATGGCACTTGAAAGGAGTAGTTGTAACAATTTGGAGTTTGCTTAAGTCAACTGTCCTCTCAAAACAGGTACCAGGTGCTTGCTGGTCTCATAGAACAGCGGATTCTGGAGCCATTGCTACACCAACACAAGTTGATACTGAGTGCAATCTGCTTTGCTGTTAGAACTGGCAACACATTCTTGGGATCACTGATGTGAGACTTCTCTGCACTGTCTCTTATGTATTGCTTAATTTTCTTCCTTCAAAACTGAATAGGAAATATATTATCTGGTCACAGGTGGGTGGATTATGCACGTTGGGTTGGAATCCAAAAGGAACGCGAGTGAAATATGTTGATGATAGTAGTAAGTTGATTTAAGTGTATAGGTGACCCTTCTTGTTAATTCCTTGTTTTATAGTCAATAACGTGAATCATTTCGTTGGTTTTCATTTAATGAAGGCAACATTCATGACAAATGGTCTTGTTTTCACTTTTTTTTTTTCTACAAAAAGCAATAATGAAGATGGTGACATTTGCAATTGCCCAAAAATGAGAAGAAAAAACTGCATATGCAAGGACAGAGATATCGATAAGAAGAAATGGGAATTGGTTTAAGATTGTGATTCTTTTGGAGGAGATGGCCTTATAAGTTGGAATTGAACAGAACTTGCAATCCTTGTTTAAGTAATCGTTCATGGAGAGTCCATCTAAATTTAGAAATGTTCATGGTGATTTTTATTTTCTAAAATGGAGGAATTCATATTTATTACTCTTTGAATGCGTATTAAATAAAATATTGAATATATGTAATAATTCATAAACTCTATGCTTATGATTTCTTTTATCACCATTGACTTGCATTGTATGTTGTTACATAGTTTACAGTAACCTATTAGATGAATCTTGATAACTTTATAGGGTTATAGTCATGGTAGGAATAATGGAATTATAGGGGGAAATTTTTTTCATGAGACCTCATTAGGAGCATGTTATGTTCATGTTATAATTTATAGACTTTAAACTTTTTGTATTCTAGAGAAACTAATTTTATGTTGTATACAAAATACAAATGGAAGACTATCTATATATGGTTGTAATGATCAAATAAGGCTAGCTATTTTTTTAAATTTAAATATACATGATTATTCATTAATTACTTCATTTAATAAAGTATTTGAAGAATTGAGGAGTCAAAACTACAAACTGAATTAAAAATAGGTAGGGGCTTTTACAAAATGTCAAGAAAAATGATGGAAATTGTTAATGTAAAGAATACCCTAGAAGTATACAAAAGATACAAATCAAAGAACACCACCTAACGAGCAAAGAGACTTTCTTTTGTCAATTGTAACTTTTGTTGATGAGAGATTAGAATCATAGTGCTTGTTCTCTACACTTCCCTTCCAAATTCAAGAACTTCCCTTTATAGTTGAAGTTGTCACTACCATAGTTACTGTACACGTGAAGGGGAAGTTATCACTACCAACCTGACTACCTACCATGGATGATCAGAAACTAAGCTCTGAATCTGGGTGGTACCCGAGGTGTGGGAACAACCGTGTCTCGACCTGACTTGATGAGATTTTGACGGTCCTTGATGGTTTTATCGAACAATCTGTTCTCAGGATTTTCAGCATAGCAGACGTAGTAGCAACTCACACAGGCGTGAGGCAATGCCATGGCGATCCTGGTCTGGAATATATATCAGATGAAACAATGAAGAACCCAAGTTAATGTTCTGTTGAGAGTTGAATGACTTGCGATGAAGAGAGGGTTAGTGGTACCAACCATGAGATATCCAATAAAGAAGGCCAGGAGGGAGATAGTTGCAGTGAAGGGTCGATGCGCTTTGGCAGTCCAAGCAGCTACGACAATGACACAGATAGAGCCACTGCATACTCCTGTGAGGAAGCAAATTGAGCTGGTTATGTCAGTGTCGACAATGGTTTCCATTTCTTGCCTCAGGAACAGTTGCCATGTATCCTGTGATGCCTGCACAAACCCTTTCCCATATGCAGCTATCTGCAATCAAAATATAGAGGATTACTTGGTCTAGTTAGATGGCTGATCATAATTTTTGATAGGTCTGGCAATGGGTCCGGGTCAAAAATTCTGGACAGGTTCGTACTGGATCGTTGCAAGAATAGCTAATCAGGACTAAATGACTTCCTTATAATGGAAAAAGAGGATTGAATGATTGAGTTGCAACATCGGATATTTAGATAGCTGACAAGGTCACTAATATTTGGCAAATTTGAAGGAGACTGAAAGAGATCATTCTCCTGCTTTTCCTATGTAATGAATACTATACAAGGCAAGAGAAAAGTGGTAATGTTAAATGGCTGATCATAGTTTTCAGTCGGGTTGGCAATCAGTCCGAGTTGAAAAATAGGCTTCCAGACGGGTTCAGACCGAGCTGTTCCAATCAGGATTAGATGTCTTGCGTATTATAGAAAAGAGGATTGAATGATTGAGTTGCAACTCCTGCATTTATATAGCTGAAAAGGTTCACTAATCTTTGTCAAATTTGAAGGAAACTTAAAGAGACCAATGGAGACAAGTGGTAAAGTATAATCTTTACCTGTACAAAGGCCCAGCCATTGCCATATCTGAAGATTGTCTCCATGACATGGAGACAACAATGAGCACAAGAAAACATGAACTCATCCTCTCCCTCAAGCAAATTCAAGCCTCGAGCAACAATTCTCAGTGCTTCTATTGCGGGCACGAACAGAGATCCCAGACAAGCACTTCCAAGATTCCGAGTTAATGCTCTTTGGAAGCAGAACTGAGTGCTAGACTGCATTCCTCTAAGATAATACAGAGAAACTACTCTACTAACTGTTAAATTCACCACATTCCTCTGAACTTCTGCGGTCCAAGCCAAACTCAACACCAAAGCAATAATTATAAATGGTGGGAAGTAGAAATTCAGAGCTCCAATCACAGCTAAAATCCATAAAGACATCCATAAGAACCCTACTGCAAGCATCCAATAAGTTGGTCGATTCAAGTCAGGGAATTTAGAGACAGGTTCAAGCGATTTGTTCAAGATCTTAATGCAGAAACCGATTCTCTGAGTAACCCAGCAAGCATACAAACCATTGCCAATTGCGAAAGCCATTAAACAAACAGCAACCACATCGGTAGTAGGCTTTTGAAAGCAAATCAATAGAATTCCAGCAGCTGCAGAAATGACAAAACAGCTCCATAATATGAAATGAACCATGAACCTTGGCCATTCCCTTACTGCCTTTTGCCATGCAAAAGCAAGAGTAATGCTCAACAGAGATGCTGCTTCAACTTGTGGCAGAAAATACAGTAAAACCCTCTTCTCTTTCCTCTTAACAGTGTCAGATGCTGCTATTAGTCCTTGAATTCCCTTGAATATAAGAAAAGAAACCAACCCAACAGCCATAACCATGTGCAGGATAAACAGAAACAGCGATATTCTGTTGGTGTATTTTGTAGAATTCAGTGTGTTTATTGATGATACCTGTTCACAAGGAAATAAGAAGGTTAAGTGTTGGATTAACTTGGTCTTGATCTGTAATTTATTGGTTATAAAGAAACTGACCTCAAAAGGAACTTTAATAATCTTTTTCCCATTTCATAAGTTACCATTAATGAATTTAGAAACAGTTTTGACTAATGTAATCAAACACGCAGACACATCTATTCCCAAGATCATCTGGGTAAGAGACTTCAATCATGAACAGAATATCAAAGAACAGAAAAGAAAAATTTTGCTTCTGGCTTTGTTTCACTTGTAACAATAACTTACTTGTGGCTGTGGGGTTGGTGTAGAGCGAGGCATAGAAGGCTGAGAAGGAGATGGAGTAACAACTCTACTCTGAGGATTCACGACATGAACCCTCAAAGGGTTTGTTGGGTTCAATCTCTGCATCATCGACACATGAAAATCTGTCTGCTCGCCACCATTGTTGATATTGCCATCTGTCATCACCATTTCCTCGACACCAACTTGTTGTCCTTTCTCTAAATCTCTTACCACTTCTCTCTCCTCATTCCCTTTCCTATCTTCTTCTTCTTCCTCCTCCTTTCTCTCGCCATCTCTATCTCTCACCTGGCAACCAGTTTACTCAATATTAAACAACACAGGCGTGTAAAAAAGGAAGAAGACAGACAGACAGATAAACTAAGCATGGCTCAACGTGGTCTCACAGGTTCACTGGCACCCATGATGAAGGAGATGACATCAGCTTCCCGGTGACGGCGGCTGTTACTACGGCGGACCGGTGATGGTGCTATGCAGTTTTGTGAGCATATCTTTTTATATATATGTATATACTCTTTTTTTTCAGTTTACTTTTTAAATTTTAATTTAATTATTACCAAGTTCTGAACTTATAACGTTACTTCAGGCGCGTTCCTATCACTCACCAATGAGAAGTAACTTCCTGACTTCATGTTTTGTCAGAGGCGGAGGAAGCACGTGCCAAATGTTTTTCAGGTTTGTCCTACGTGTTTGTGAGGTACACGGTATGGAGTCCGATTCCAATGTCGTGATCGCGACGAACGGCTGAGATACGTTTTGATGTCGATTCGGATGGACAGTTGCTCCAGAATAGAATGAGCGAATGTTTGATTTTGCAGGTACGATTTGACTTTTAATCTGAGAAAGGATAGACACATTGCCAACCTTACTTATCATGCGGACACTACACGTAGTTCATATGTCGTGTAAGACACCACTTAGTTAAGTTCTACAACGTCCAATTTTCATACGTTGTTATAAAGTTATCGATAAGGATATAAATATATAAAAATAAAATTTTTAATTTTAAAAATTTATATTCTAGTCACTAAAGAACATCTATTTTTATTAATTTTAACACATGTTTATTCATATTAATATTTTATATAAATTTTAAATAACGACAATAATTTTTTATTAGGTTAAATACATTTGTTTATTTTTATTTTTATGATAATATTGTTTTCATTTTTATTTATACATTTATTTATTTATTTCACCATCTATTATTTTTTTAATCGTTTTCAAAACATATTGTTTTTCGAAATAACTTTTCTACTATTTAAGGTTAAGATTGTATATTTTTTAAACTCTCTGATATTTTAGCGGGAATTTTACTAGGAAAATGACAATAATTTAACCTAATAAAATAATAAGTATTAAGTATAAATTTTAAAATATTACAACTTTGTTACTAATTTAAATATTCACTAATATTATATTTAAATCTCAATAATCTAAAATAATAACTAGCAAATAAGTTCACTTTTAGTCTCTATGAATCCACCTCACACTGCTTGTGTTTCCTTCCATCCATTCAACAATAATAACAACAACAATCGATAAAAATTTTTTGAGGAGGTCCAGTAGTATATAGTCTTATCCTTAACAAAGATAGGTGGTTTTCTTATGATCAATCCACTGAATAATAAACTAATTATGTAAACCACATTCCTACCATTTCACTATTTTATACAAGCGTAAAAAATTTTACAATGCATATTTTTGTTTCTAATTTCTTCTTATAATTTAATATTATTTAAAAAAACTGCAAAGCTGTGTGTTAACTTTTTACTTGTCTGGAAAAGGTGTAATGATCATCTCTTTGTACAAACAGACTGTAGTGTTTCATGAAA
>JANZLC010000009.1:25121254-25142176 GCA_026413385.1 Erythroxylum gracilipes
ACTTGGAAGAACAACCCCATCTTGCCTCAAGATCCTTACCAGAGAGCCAACGCTCGATTCTGGGCTAAGTTCATTGATGAGAAGGTAAAATAATATTGCCCTTTCTTATAATTAAGAATTTTCTTGTGATTTAACTAATTAAAAAAATGATATACAAAACATTTTACACTATTTACTTTTAAGTTTGTGTTAAAGTAATAATTTAAAATAATTATAATATATTATTGAATTAATTTAATTTAAATTAAATTTAAGAGGTGGATGTGATTGTCATGTCAGTAATAATTGAAATATATTGTTATTTTTAATAATTTTAATGATTTAAAAGTATTTCAAAATTATATATATATATATAATATATAAACATATGAAGTGGTTCATATGAACAAGTTTCTTTGTCATGGTCCGTAGTGCGGTCCTGCTCTTTGGCAAGCTGCTTGGGGCAAAGGGGAAGAACGAGAAAAGGCCAAGGAAGAGGCATGTCAAAACCTGAAAATCCTCGAAAACGAGGTAAAGAACAAGAAGTTTTTCGGAGGAGAGAGCATCGGACTCGTGGACCTGACTGGGAACTTCATAACCCCTTGGTTCGTTGATGTGATTGAAGAAGCTGCAGGTATTGAATTGGTGACGAAGGAGAAGTTCCCAGTTCTGTGGAAGTGGGTTGATGAGTTCGTTAGTTGCACCCCCGTCAAGAAAAACCTTCCTAACAAAGAGAAGTTGGTGGAGTACTTTCGTGCTGGCTTCAGTTCTGGATCATGGAAGTACTAGAATAGAAAACAAAACGAGTTCCTCGTAAAACTTATGTTTGTGACGAGGTTGTGCTCAAAGTTACTTCAGTTTGCTAATAAACTATTCGATCGTTTTTGATCTGTCAACTGATTATGACGAGGCTGTGCTCAAGTTACTAAAGTCGACTCACAAACTACGTCGTTTTGTAAAAAAATTTGAACTCCTAAAAAAAATTAATAAAACGGGCCATGCTGGCTGAACAGTCTTGGGCCCGCCTAGCCATGGGCAAGGCCAGGATCTGCAGCCCATACCCGTCCTAGCTCATTATCATTCCTAATACTTGCTATATGTTATCTTTGAACAACTTGATTATTTTTTCTGCACATCACATCGCTTGTATTAATGTTTTAAAAATTAGACCCAAAGTAATATCCAAAAAATAGTTAAACTCAAAGTTAAACTATTAAAATAAGAGATTTAAAGTTTAAAAGGTTTACTCAACATTAAGTTACCATAAAATTAGTTAAATATTGAATAAAAATAAATAATTTAAAATATAATTGAAAATTTTGTCATTAATTTAAATTTTAATAGAAAAATAGGTTGTTAAATGATAATTAATTAGTTTATTTTTATTTATAAAAATTGTTTGAATTATAAAAATTGACTTATTAATTAATAAACTGATTAATTTTTAATAACAAAAATTATTAAAATAAATTAAACTAAAAAGTTAAAAATCAAACTGAAATTTTGACCAATTCAAAATTTTTACACCTAAACCGTTCAAACATATTCGATTTTTTAATTATAGCTTTTTATGGCCTCAAGTTATATGAGATCATGAAAATGTGAGAAATATTAATAAAATTAAATATTAAGAATGTGTATTAGGATTAATTTGAGTATGCAAATAATCTAAAGTTATGTCTTTTGAGATTTAATAATTTATATGCTTAATTATGTAGAATGTCAAGATTCAATAGAAGGAATGCCATTACAAGTGTCTCATCGGTTCTTGGATGTGAGAAAGTTCAGTGGACGAAGCATAAACCATGAGAGAGGACAATTCAATGGCCCAACCTCAAACAAAGCAAACAATCAAGCAGTCATCTTGTTCTCCGACAACCCAAACATGAACAATTCCATTCTCAATTTCTCCAAAAACACCTCCAAATCATGGTACCGTAGAAAACCTACTCCCTCTTCTTACAGATCTCCACTCTGTCTTCCTCTAATTTCTCTCTTAGCCCTCCTCTCGTTCCTTCTTATTTACGTTTCCTTCTCCAAAACCCCCGAACCTCTCGTTCCAAAGACCCTGATATCCCAAATCTCCCAATGCGCCAAACTCCGAACCCTAATTCCGGGAGAGAAGTTCCTGTGGTACGTACCCCACAGTGGGTTCAGCAACCAGCTTTCAGAGTTCAAGAATGCAATTCTTATGGCTGAGATTTTGAACAGGACGCTGATTTTGCCTCCAATTCTTGATCACCATGCTGTTTCTCTTGGCAGTTGCCCTAAATTTAGAGTTTTTGAGCCTAAGGAGATGAGGCTTGCTGTTTGGGATCATGCCTTTGAGCTTCTTAAGGCTGGGAGGTTTGTGGGTATTCTCACTCTATAATGAAAGATGTTCGATTTTTAACCCTCATGTGTTTGTGTGTTCAAACTGTTTTGATCTTTTTCTTGTATTGTTGTAAGCATCAAATTCCAAATCTCTAAGTAATGAGAGCTCGATTCTGCTGATATTATGCAATGCGGTTCTAGTTCTGTTCACTTCTCTTTAGTTCATTTGCCATGACATTGCACTTCAAGAGTGAATTGTTCTTGATCTTTCCTTATTTGTTTATGTGCCTTTTAACTTGTTGCAGGTATATATCGATTGCTGACATTATCGATATTTCATCTCTTGTGTCTTCTTCAATCCGAAGTATAGATTTCAGGAGTTTTGCATCCTTATGGTGCAATGTGGATATGGATTTTGTTTGTGGAAATAATTTGAATTCAGAGTCCTCTTTGTCTGATGCTCTTAAACAATGTGGGCGTGTACTCTCTGGCCTTTATGGTAATATAGGTAATTGTTTATATGCTGTAGATGAAGATTGCAGAACCACTGTATGGACTTACAAGAATGAGGAAGATGGGGTATTGGATTCATTCCAGCCTAATGACCAACTTAGGAAGAAAAAGAAAATTTCTTATGTTAGGAGACGCAAAGATGTCTTTAAGACCCTCGGATCTGGTTCTGAAGCTGAATCCGCGGCTGTTCTGGCATTTGGTAGCCTTTTCACTGCCCCATATAAAGGGTCTGAGCTCTATATCGATATCCATGAATCACATAGTGATCAAAGAATACAAGCATTGATAAAGAAAAGTCAATTTCTACCCTTTGTCCCCGAAATTTTGAGCGCAGGGAAGAGGTTTGCTTTAGAGGCTATAAAGGCTCCTTTTCTTTGTGCTCAGCTCAGACTGTTAGATGGACAGTTTAAAAACCACTGGAAAGCTACTTTTATGGGCTTAAAACAAAAACTAGAATCTTTAACCAAGCAAGGTTCCAAGCAGGTACATATTTTCATAATGACTGATCTTCCTCCAGGTAATTGGACTGGAAACTACTTGGGAGATTTGGCTGATGACACTAATCATTTCAAGTTACATTTTCTGAGAGAAGAAGATGAATTGGTGATTCAAACAGCAAAGAGAGTCGCATCTGCAGGGCGCGGCCTAAAATTTGGATCTCTTCCCCAGAGTCGAAGCGCAATGGACAATACAAATCCTCAGTGCTCCGGTCAAAATTTGCCCGATGTACTTCTTTACATAGAGGAAAGTGTTTGTAGCTGTGCTTCTCTTGGTTTTGTGGGGACTGCAGGTTCCACCATTGCCGAGAGTATAGACTTGATGAGGAAATTTGAAGTATGTTCAAGTGCTACCCTGTCTTAAACATGGTATGGACCGGTGGTAGCTAAGCCGAAAGGTTTCGCTTAATCCCACCTTTCAAGCTAGATGATCCATTCTTTCAGCTCATATGCATCAACCCAGAAAACCTGTGGAGTCTTATCGGAATCTTTCGCCATTCCATCGAGATTCTTTTCTTAATGAAGATCCTACTGCAGAATGGAGTATTCCCAACAATTCTAGTCTTATACATTGGATTCCTATAAATCAAGAAGTCATTTGAGAAAAGAACTACAGGTTCATCCCAAACTCTTGAATGGTATATACTGTATTGATACATTCATGTTCTTGTTTTGGTGCATTTTCAGACAATCAGGTTTAAATTCAACTTATAATGTAACCTTGAGAAGGTGATTTTGCTAAATTGTTCTGTTGAATTCAATACAATCTCCATGCTATTGTTGTAGAGGGATTAATCCTACTAGTAAGAGCAGATTATTGGATAATCAAAGTAATTAAAGCTTCAAAGTAAGATCAGGTGATTGACGGGTTCACACTTCTCCCAATTTATAAATTATTATCAATTTGAGACCTTTATTTTTAAATATAATTTTATTTAAGTTTTAACTATAAAATAAAATAAATTGAATAATTAATCATGGCAATCATCAATTTTTTAATTGTTTTTCCATAAAAAGTTGCTTACTTAAATTACAATTTTATCATTTTTCATTGTAAAAATGAATATGAATTTTCACCAAAATCAAATTTGGATGTTATATGGATTATGACTTGTGAAGCTTCGTACGAGTTTCCTCCGTCTTTATACATGAATACAAATTTTCCCCTATTTATCACTTGTTTGAAACAAGAGGATACTCTTAGGCTAGTTTAATTCATGGTTTATTAATGGAATTGAATGTAATATAATATTATTCTATCGTTTAGGAGGATAGTTTATAATGAAATGGAATGAGATGGGATGGAAGAGAAAGATTTTATATTACATTTCATTTCATCCTAAACAATAAAAATTAAAAACTTTCGATTTAAGAGTTTAGAATGAAATGTAAAATGATAAACAACTTTACACTATATTATATTGTAAACCCTTCTTCTAAACAATATTTTATTAGATTACATTATGAAACCTTTCATTCCTTTCAAATAATAATTTCTAATATTACATCCATTTATATTCCATTTCATTATATATTATTCTATTTCATTTTATTTAATTACTTTCCATTAAAAACTTTACATTCAATCAAACATATACTTAAATTTAAAGACAAAAAGGCTATAAAAGAATATGTAGTGTACAAACGTTCAAGTCCTCGGACTAGTTGTAATAACTCAAGTCTAATTTGACCAAGTTTTGGGCTTGATTTTTTCAAAAATAGTCCTCAGGTTAGGCTCGAGTTTGGGTTGTCTAAATGTGGTTATTCGAGGCCTGATAGCTATAAAAAAATTGATGTTATTGTTGATTTCTATTTTTTAATTTAAAAAAGTTTAAAAAATCGAAGTGAATAGGGTAGAGTAAGGTTTCAGGCCACTTAGGCCTAGTCTACTTCAAGCTGGAGTGTCTTGGATTGGTCAGGCTTGGACTTGGGTGAGCTCGGCCCATTGCCACCCTAATCTCTCCTTTCTCGCAAAAATTATACCGAAGAATTTAGAATGGGTAAATAAATTAGAATTTAAAGTCTTAAAGATAGAGGGTGTCAAATTTGAGGTTAAGCCCAACTTAATAACTTTTAAATTTTGAAAAATAAGCAAAACAATGTCATTTTATTTAAAACTTATGAGATTTCGAGTCAGGTTGGACCATCAGAGTATGAATCCAATCTAAAGCTTAAATTAAAAAAAAATAAAACTCGTTAAAAGTTTAATCAACTCAAACTGAATCTACTAACTCTAGATCATATCAAACAGCTTATAAGCCTATATATCCCACATCAACCCCTTATATTACCAATGTAGGACAATTAAACTGTAACATTCCATCACGTTTCGTAGCTCAGGCACCTGCAAGTTAATTATGCACTAGACCTTTTCTAGCCTCAGTCGAACACTATAATGCTGACATTGCATCAAAAATTTTAATGTTAATTTAGATTACCAAAAGTATACCTGTAATTTGAAAATAAGGCCAAATTAACAAAGATGCCTCGTGTTATATATATAATGAATTGCATCTTGCAAGTCTAATATACACAAATTTTATTGACTTAACATGAGAAGGAATGATTTGTTAAAATTCTTAAGATTTTTTCATGTTGTAATTTTTTTTCTTTGATTCTTATGTTTAATGAATCATTCAAATTAAACATGTTGCTTAATTATGAATAATATTATAAACTTGTGTAGATCCGAGAGTTTATTTGATACATTTTTGAAATATAATAACTATAATTTGTCAATTAGAATAAAGGAATATATGAATTAACATTAAAAAAAATAAAGGAAATGTTAGGAACAAAACTAAATGGATCAATCAAATTTCTTAAAACTCGACCAAGTAACTTAAAATTAGGGATGACAATGAGTTGGCTAATGGGCCAATTCCTACTAATTTTTTAAAATAATTTTTAAATTAAAAATATAAAATAATATTTTTTAATTGAATTTAGGACTAAGTTACCCAACTTAAAATAGCTAGGTCTCAAGCCGAGCTGACCTTGAGTCCGATCTATTGAAAACACTTGAATTTATGCTCATATTCAATTCGAAGCAATATATGCTGCGGTTTTTATCAAGTTGTTGTATTGAATCTAAAATAATAAGTTTAAATTTTTTATTTTTAATTCGATTGAAAGTATAATTTATTTAATTATTTTGTTTTTATTTTAAATAAAAATAACATATTTAATCTAACTAATTGTCATTTATATTTTAATATTGTATTCTAAAAAGATTAACTCGAAAAAACTCAAATTTTGATCAACTCAAACTTTAATTATTAACTTCAAATTAAGTACGAACAATTCTTAATTGAAGGTTAATAAAAAAGATTATACTATTAATTTCATAAATAATCATATGTACCTAACGGTTGACAATTTGTTTAATTTATATTTAAAACAATAATTATAAGTTGAATTAATATAAAAGATACAAATTTTAAAATGTTTAATTAATTTGTAACATGATCTCATGTATTTTAAAGATCGGGAAATTCAAGAATAAAACAACGTGGGTTTAAGAAATTAAGCTGAATAATATTATGAATGCAACATGAACAAACTAAATCCCTTCTCTAAAATGATGTTATTTTAATTTAATTGTCCAAAATCATATTGTTTAGTAAATAAATTTGGAAAACACAGGACCAAATAACTTTTTAAAGTTAAAACAAAAAAAAGGTTATATTGGAATGACCCAATTAGCAATGTTATGAATACCGTACCGGGCTCGGTACCGGAGTGAGCTCTGGAACTGAACTGTACCGGTACCGGTCAGTACCGACTACCGTTTCGGGATATTTTTTAAATTTATAAAATATTCCCTAAATTTTTTAAAAATTACAAAATAGTCCATATTGATATATTATACAGCTGTACTGTATACTTTACTAATTTACTGTTTACATCAACCATGCTTTAAAAAATCTTAATAATAACTAATAATAAGAATTAATTTGAAATAATAATAATTTTTAAATATTGATATATTAATAACGTCCTTTTGATATATTAATAACGTCCTTTTGACAATTAAATATTGATATATTAATAACGTCCTTTTAGGCTTTTTATTTGTCTACAGTCCAAACCCAACTCTATTGAAAATTTTAAACTTGGCTGGTGAAATAAACCAAAACGAATTCTGTTTGAATACAAACTAATTGGTTAGTGGTCATGTCGATGGAACCTATGAATGACACACCATCATGACTACACGCAACAGAGAAGTATGATCATCTACTCCATGTGTTGCTAACAGTAAAAGATGAGGCGTTGGTCATTCAAAAAGACACACCAAAACTCTAAAGTCTCCAAACCTCCCCCACTAATGTGCTCTCTCGCTCCCTTATTTATCTAACCCCATCACTCCACTATACAACACAACACCCATTAGCGATTCTCACTCACAAGGCACAGCTTCCATTTCTTTGTTACCTCACCATCGCACCTACTACCAATACCATACCGGAACAACAATGTTGTTGGGTTCGAGCATCGTCATTTTTCTGTTCTCTGTGTTGGCGGTTGCGGAAGCTGCGGGTCACCATCACGCGGAGGCACCGGCGTCGGGGGCGGGCTGTACGAATCTGGTGTTAAGCATGGCGGACTGTTTGACGTATGTGATGAACGGAAGCACGACTACACATCCGGAGAAGACTTGCTGCTCTGGGTTGAATTTTTAATTTTTGCAAAGTGGTCCCTGACCTTTTTTTTTGCGGAATTGTCTGGTAAGTACCGAAATTTTTGGTATCGGCCGGTATTGGCCGGAATTTTTTACCGATATATTTGTTCCTGTTTAGGTACCAAATTCCAGCCGGAACGGAACGTTTCGGCCGGTACCGTCCAGTACGAAACGATACTCAGAACACTGATTATATTCCATTTCATTAATTAACATCCAACTAAACAGGACCTTAGAGAAATCACACTCAAAGAAAATATGGTCTCTAGTTTCTTCCTTTAGATTACATAGAATACATGTCTTTAAGGAGGGCAGGAATTGCAGCCTATCCAAAGTGTCGAGTCTGTTCAAACATTGCTAGCCAGAGAAGAAAGCTAATGTTAGGTCTAAGAACCTTTTATAAAACCATAGAGTACCATCCCACTCTATTAATTATCCTATCCCTCAATTTTTTAGCTTCCTTTAGCATTATTTCTGAATCTAGAATCCCTTTCCATATATAAGTATCCCTTTCTCTGAGACTTATGAATTATGGAATGGACAGAAGTCTAATTGCATCCATCGATAGTGACCAGCTTCCATTTGTGACTATTTCTTTGAGCTTAGTATTCTTAGGAAACCTCATCAATAGGGTTTTTTCCAACTGATTTTGAAATAAAGCTCCTTGCCCTGTCCAATTATCATAATATAGGGAAAATCTTTCTCCAGCCCCTATTTGATAAGAAATGTTCTGTTGAACTTCATCCTCCATTTTCAGAATTTGGTTAAAAAACTAAGTGTAACTGTCTCTGGGTCTTAGAGCCCAAAAACTCCCATCTTTTAATATGTAGATGTGAATCCATTTGATCCACATTGACTGCTTATCACTTAGGATTCTCCAAATTCTCTTAGTCATAAGTAATCTGTTCTTCTTGGTTATTGACTCCAGTCTCAATCCCCCCTCTTCTTTCGGTTGACAAATACTCTTCCAACTGACTTTTGCTTTCCCTTTCTCTCCATTCCTATTCCCCTATAGGAATTGCTTCATCGTTCTTTCAATTGTTTTGGTAAGCCCTTTGGAAAGAAATAGATAGGAACACCAGTAATTTTGCATTGATGATATCGCTGACTTGAAGAGCTGAAGTTTCCCTCCATAAGATAAGGCTCTATTAGTCTATGATCCCAATCTTTTCTAAATTTTTTCAATTAAAGGAATACATTCACAAAACCTTAGTCTTCTATATGAGATAGGAATGCCTAAATAAAAGAGAGGAGGCTCTTTTAATTCCATTCCCGTTGCTTAAGTCAAAGTATTAGAGAGGTGAGAAGCACTTTTTGAAAGCATGAAGTAATTCTTTTGAAGATTAATACTCAAACCCGACATCTCTTTGAAAGAATTGAGAGTGTTCATCAATAGAGAGACTGATTGGACATTCTCCTTGCTTAGGAGTATGAGGTCATCTACAAAACATAAGCTAGTTAGTGAAATCTTCTTACCTTTGGAGTGGTATTTGAATCCTGGGTCCTTAAAAGAGTTATACTGAGGCATTTGAGTAAGAACCTCCATGCAAATTAGGAATAAGTAAGATGACAGAGGATCCCCTTGCCTAAGTCCTTTTTTGCCTTTAAACATCTCCGTAAGGCTCCCATGTATCATAATTTCGTAGGAGGCAATAGTAAAGCATTCCTGAATCCACCTTAAGAACCTATGAGGAAATTCCATGACCTCCATAGTTTATAGCAAAAAGCTCTAGTTCACACTATCATAAGCTTTCTGTAAGTCCACTTTGATAGTACAGTTATGAGGACTTTTTCTGCGGTTATACCCTTTCAATAGCTCCTGGACTAGAAGAATATTATCCCCAATATTCCTATTGTTCATAAAAGCTGCTTGATTTTCACTGATGAGATAATGCAGAACCTCCTTCAACCCGTTTGCCAAAATCTTTGTAATAATCTTATAAAAAAAGTTTGTACAAGAAATAGGTCTGAATTCACTCCAATAGGACGGATTTGAGTTTTTAGGGACTAAACAGAGGAAGGTCTTGTTAATCTCCTTTAGCAGTACCCCGCTTTAAAAGAACTCATGCATTGCCTCCTTTACTAACCCCCCATAGTACTCTAAGTTTTTTGATAGAAAAAACCATTCAAGCTATCAGGGCCCGGAGCTTTATAGCCAAACACCACCCTCTCTATTTCTTGGTCTGTAATAGGCCTAATTAATAAGGAAACCATATGTTCATGAATTCTTACTGTGACAAACTTTCTAAGATCATCTCCTATATAAGGAGGGGAAGCTATTGAGCCCAAAAGGTTCTTGTAAAAGTTCATTGCTTCCTTAGCTATTTCTTTTTATTCAACCACAACTTCTCCAGCTTCAGTTTTAATAGAGGTGATTCTATTTACATTCTTCCTGCTTGCATTGAGTTAAAGAAGAATTTAGTACATCTGTCCCCATCCTTTAGCCAGTTAACTCTAGATCTCTGCTTCAATAGTGAGCTTTGGTTATCCACCAGTTGCAAATATTCCTTTAGAGCTTCACTTTCATCCGAGCTAAAGAAACATCTGCAGGATTATCTGCCAATGAAGTTTGAATAGCTGACAATTTATCTCTAGCCTTATCAATTTCCTTCGAGAGATTTTGTCTTCTTTTTGAATTATGGGATTTCAGTTCTTGTTTGATAGACTTAAGCTTTTGGAGGCAAATGTATTGTTTTGTCCCAAAGCAATTATACTCCATCCCCTTCAATATTGCCTCATGAAAACCCTCCATATTTGCCAAGAAATTGTTTAATCTGAAAGGATGAAGGATTCTGACAGAGTTGAACAAGTTGTCAATCCTTATAGGAGTATGGTCAGAAATACCAGGGTCTAGAAATTTTGCTGAACTTCCTGAAAAGGAATTTAGCCAATCCACATTTACCATAGCCCTATCCAACTTTTTCCTAGTATGCCAAATTAAACTTTGTTTGTTAGACCAAATGAATCTATGAACTACAAATTTTATATTTGTTAGCTCCACCTCCTGCATACAATTATACAAATCTGAAGAATAATTGTGTAAGTTACAATTGCCTTCTGCTTCAGATTTGAATAATGTGGTGTTAAAGTCACCACACACTAACCATAGAGAATTTATCGAGGCCTTTAATCTTCTTATAGAATTCCAGAGTTCAGTCCTTTGAAATCCAAGGTTAAAACCATAAACAAAGGTAGCTAAAACCATAAACAAATACTAAACTTTTCCATCTTGAAGTAAATCTTAGTATGAATAAACTACTGATTTGTTTTGAGAACATTCACCTCCAAGGAATCACAATCATAAGCAATAATAATCCTACCATAGGCATGGCTTTGGTGGTTTGTTAAAAACTGTCATTTTCTACTCAAACAACATAGCTTGTTCAGATTTGTTTTCCTAATTTTAGTTTCCAAAAAATAAAAAACCTAAGGCTTCTCCTTCATGACAAAATCCCTTTATCTCATTAAGCTTGGAAGGGTTATTTATTCCACATACATTCCATACTATTACAGTCATAAGAGATTGCTCTTACCTTTGGAGCCTTTCTTAATGCTCCTATTATTTTTCCTAAAAGTCACCTATTCAAACTACTCCTCTTAAGGCCCACCGTTTAACATATCAGCCTTTTTTTAGGCTTTGTTCATTATGTTGGAGATCAGAAACTCCTCCATCTTAATTAGTTTCACTAGTTTTCAGCCCTTTCACTTCCTTGTCCATTAGAGAAGTATTTTGATCAGCCAATGATATCAGACTTGATCCTTCCTTTTTGTCTGAAGCTGCTCTATATTTTCATGAATCCTTCCCCTAATTTTAACAGAATCTTTTATATTTCTTTAGTCAACTCGTGTCCTTCTGTCATGGGACCGTCCGTCAGACTACCGTTTCTTTCTTTTACAAAAACCGATAAGACGTCTGCCATGTTTTTGTGTACCAAATCAAATGCAGTACAGACATGTGGCATGAACAAAATCTAGTCCCTTTCACGTAATCTTAGTAGGTGCTAAATTGCTATATTCTGATCACTAACTGACCCCATTTGTGTTAAATTTCTATACTATGTCCATTCTCATCACACTAACTGACCCTATTTGTGTTAATATTGCATCTTGATGGGTCTTCTGCTCAAGTTTGAAAGGCCATGATTCACTAACTACGGTGAACCGACAGGCAACTAGAAGAGCTCCTTGACAATCATGTGAAACTTTTATCAACTAGTTAGAAGACATTAAATGAGCGAAATAGACAGGCCGTTGACGGAAAGGAAAGAGATGTCCTTTGCCCATCTACAAAACTACTTTAGAGCATTTTCCATGGAAATTGGTGGAGGGAATTTTCAAGAAGACACCAAGAAGCTACATTTCTATGGAGGGAATTTTCAAGAAGACACCAAGAAGCTACCCAACTGCTAAAGCTGTAAACCCCAAATCCTGAAAATCCATTGGAATCAAATAAAACAAAAAAGGGTATGAGTCATTTATGGTGAAGCACAAAACCTGTGGATTTTACCAAACCAT
Source organism: Erythroxylum gracilipes (assembly GCA_026413385.1). Lineage (NCBI taxonomy): Eukaryota > Viridiplantae > Streptophyta > Magnoliopsida > Malpighiales > Erythroxylaceae > Erythroxylum > Erythroxylum gracilipes. The sequence continues at coordinate 25,133,756 of JANZLC010000009.1, forward strand.
GGTTACCAGTATACGCCGCTGGTTCTTTCTACTGCTTAATTATAATCTTGTAACAAAATAAACTAATTAGAAGGGTTGAAACGTTGTCAAATGTCAAAAGCTTACCCAATCCCAATCATCATGTTTGCTAGGCTCTGGAATCTATTCTGAATTACTTATCTGCAGTCAAATAATACAAAAAGTTATATTCTTTGTTTTATCGTGTGTAAGTTCCAGAAATTGCCGTTCTTTGCCGAGTCTGTTTCTTAGTTTTTTCCTCGACGTACTACCAAATCTGTACCTTCCCTTCCTCCAACTTGCTTAGCAATACAGCAGCCTTATATCTGAAACCTGTTCCATAATTTTCTCTTATCACTCGTCTCTCTTGGACATACACAAACATCCCTTTTCATAACCCTTTTTTGCCTTTATTAAGGTCTCTTTTTCAGGAACGGATCCAGTGGTTTGTGGTTTGGTTGACTGAGATAATGTTACAGCTATTCTTCACGGTGGCTTTCTCTGCAATACCCTTGACTCTTTATTTTCCACCTATGAGAAGTTTGAGTCTTTTTGTAGAAGCCATGGAGGATCTTTACAGAGAGTCAAGAGCTTACACAACTAGACTCTATCCACGGGCAAGGGTTATGTGGTATAGGCTTTTGGATATCATGCTCTGCAACGTGCGGGTTGACTAGAGGATCTCTGATGTACATGTACATTCCTGTTTCAGTTTGGTTTCTAGATTATCTTGAGCTGTTTTGTTACTTTGGGGTTGTTCTGTATCACTGCGGATTTATATTCCCTAAAGATGTTTTTACAGTTTTGTAACAAAAATATTGAGTAACCTCTTTGATTATGTTAAAGGAGAATTTGCAGGTTCATGCTTATTCTGTATGATCAACAAAGATGAACGATTTAGGACTTTGAATCGATTGAATAGGCCTTGTTTTTAGAATATCTTCGTTGAATCTCCTTAGTTTGCTCTTAAATTTGTTTTCATTTGAGAGTTTCTGGACAAAAAGTAAATAGTGGCAGAGGGGTTATTGTGACTGCCATTTTTGACGGAACTTAGCTACGGCAATGGAGGACCGGACATGTGATTTGGAGGATATGAACCGTCTTTATCAGAGTAATAAGCGTTAAAACCAGAACCGCATCTGTCTGTCTTGAAGTTACAAACTCATTCCTACATAAATACAAGCTCTGTTTTGTCTAATTCTGGTATTGAGTAACGTATCTGCAACCAAATTTGGCATTTTGCTACAGTTTCTTATCCTAAAGTTGTTTGTGGTCATACTGAAAATGAAAGTTTGAGATAACCCGGAAAAGATCTCAGGGATGATAATCACAAAAGGATGAGCAACAGGTGCACGCAACCTCCACCATTTTTCACTGGAGGTGGATCAGTATGAATTTGAGATTCCCTTCCTTCACCTTCTCGTGTCCTGCAGGTAAATAGTTCCATCACTAAGCTACTCGTACAGAAGCAGCACTATTGCACTTGGCAAGTAACTTAACAAACTTCATCAATATTGCTTCTTTATGTTTATCATATCAAGATCAGCAATTGTGAACTATGGTGAGGAAAAGTTTCATATCTCCAACCTCATAAGCCATGAGAGCAGAATCCATTGTTGGTCTCATCACTTGATCCATTTGGACTCTGGAGTTGTCCTCTTCTCTTCAATTTTTGGCATCTCTGAACCAGAATAAACCCTGCACTTCAGATACTGAACCTTAGATTTGATTCTCATCTTTCGGAAAACCCAGAAAAATCTTATCATCCGACAGAGCTTTACGATCTTTAACTGACCGAGACTTTGACAAATACCGTTGACTCCGGCCGCCAACAAGGCTTCTTTTTTTATCAGCTAAATTTGAAAACTGTCAGGAGATGGATTATATTGATCGCTTTTGACTAAGAAAAGTCTTTTAATTTTATAATCCTTAGTTCAAAATTTTTAATTCTGCAAGTTCTATTCTCTGCTGCAAAAGTTCTATTCTCTGCTGAAAATTCTTGCATCTAGCATTCAAAGAAAATAGATAGCACTGAAAGGAGGGATCGGTCAACTTTGATACACGAGTTATTCACCAGGGATCGGTCAATTTTGATACACGAGTTCTTCACCGACTAATGTAGTGATTACTATATGGGTCTTGAATTAGATTAGATAGTGAAGCAGGGAATTCAATTAGTTTATAATCAATCCTATTTTTAAAACATTCTATCAATAAAAAAACTTTTTGACTTAATTCTTACAAAATTTAAAATTTTAATCATTAAATTAATTTAAAGAATTTTTTTAACACTATTAAAAAACTTAAAAAGTTAAAAGAATATTTAATTTATTTTCCCCATTATAAATGAAGATAAAAACACAATTAAACCTTTAAAATTTTCAAATCTTTATAATTTTTGATCCTCTCCACACAAAAGAAATGCAAAATATGGTTAAGTGCTAAAATGAAGAACAATGAAAGAAATATTTCATCTTAATAATTATGATAGGGAATGTTTGGTTGATGTGACAAAGTTGGAGAGAATGAAAAGGGGTATAACAAGTAAGTCCAGTCCAGACTAGCTAAGTAACGATAATGTTCATGTTCACTTGCTCTAGGTTGTCCTAACAAAACAAAAACTTTTGGGATAAGTAAGCCCCTATGAGTACAGGACAGAAAAAGAAGTAACTGAACCATCAAGAAGAAGGAAAGAGCCACAAGTTCTATATGTTCCTGTTGATCTTCTAATGTCTGGATTCCTCATCCAAATACCTCGCTGTTGCATACGGGACATACCTGACAAGAACAAGTCCAAACACACAGATTTTCTAAAAGTTGTTGTTTCAGTGCACGGTTCTTGAAGATTTTAATACAACAGTTTGGCATACCTTGTTGATACCAAGCCACTTGGTGATGCATGCAGAGTGATACATGTGCTTGCATGGTAGCTTCATTTGTGATTCCCCTATTTTGTACCTCATCTGACAGATTACACATCTGTTGGACAAATATGAAAGCAGAGAAACTAAAGATAAAGGACAAGGAAGGGATAGCAAAAGAAGTCCTTAGAATTAGAGAAATCATTTGAAGAGGTAAAGCAGGATGTAAAAATCCTCTTGAGAAATTTGAAGTTGAGAATAACAGATAGCAACCAATAAGATCAGATCAAAAGAACAATTACGCGATCCGTTTACCTCTCACCGTATCTTTTTCGGGAGAAGAAGCTTCTGAACTTGAATTTTGAGGTTGGAAGCGAATTAATCAGTTCCTGTGAAAGGCCTCTACTCTGAGTACCTACTGTCTCACCTAAATCAAGTAATTCCTGTGGCACAGAAGAGTATGCATTAACCTTCAACATCACTCACACACTAAACATAATCTGTAAGCTAATATTAATACAACTTTAGGAGCCAACAATTATAGTCTTCCATGAGGAGATGAATTTCAGCCAGGATAATCATAATCGTTGTAGTAAGGCATCTGTAACACCACAATTAACTTGATAAAAGAACAAGTAGCTACGAGGACTACCTACCAATAAGAACAAAAAAGTATTTACGGGGACTTCTAAGAGAAAGCTGATTGAAAGTCAGCAGTTCGAGTAAGTGTGGACACAAGATGCCACCCCACAATCTTAGGTTGCTATGAACAAGCTTAATTCTGATACCCGAGTCAGACTGTGCACGCATTCTTAACTCTTCTATGAGCAGATCAATGCAAGTTCTAGCATGAATGGGAATGCAGTAAGCTTTAACAAAACCATTAGAAATAGCATAAAGCAAACCTCGTAAGTCATACTGTCTGGATCAATATCATCTTGCCACACCTCCTGATCCTGCAAAAACAGAAAAAGAAACCAGAAGATTGCATTAGTATATAATACATCAGTACACAACATATCCTAACTCTCTAGTGTAAGATTAGCAGCAAAAGAACAACTGCAAGTCAAAAGTAACAAATTGACAAGATGGTTCTTAAATGTTACTTGCAAGCAAGAATACTATTATGACACTTCAATATAATAGCAAGGCAGTAAAAAGTTAAAATTCAGTAGATATGCTATTCAGTATTGAACGGGAATAGTCATGCCAGCAACCACCAATCTAGCGAATATGGTTTAACAAAAATTTTGTCAAACAAGTATGCATTGAGACCATATAAGTGAGAGAACATCGCACCTCAAGACTACTGCTACTTGAATGACTTGAAATGCCTGCATAAGAAAAATAAGATCTCAAGAATCAGTCAAAGTAAATAACCACCAAATTAGATGCTCCCAAAGATTCAAGAAGAGGAAACCAATTTATTTCTGTTTCAAATAAATAAAGGTCTAAAGGCCTTCCATGCAATCCATATTCCATATAAATAGGTTTTTTAACTAATCAATGTGAAACGAATGGTACATAATGCACACCCGTATATCCTTCAAAATTTGTATCTGTTATTGTGGGCTCCTCAATATTCATCACAGAAGGCGAAGGATATTCCCAAGCTCTTCCAGCAGTGTACATTCTAGGCATATTATTATTTCCATAATGAGTATCGTAATAAGCTGTGGTTCCTGGACCAGAAAATCCAAATTTGTATGCATTCATGTTGGGTGACCAGTATGCATTCTCCTGAAGAAGCAGCTGAAGAACAGCATCAGAACAAACAGGAGAAGGACATCAAAATGTGGCAAGGCAACACAATAAAACAAAAGCTGAAGACTACTGACAAACTATTTTAACTCCATGAAAGCATTCTTTAGATTCACACGGGTATTTGCAGTTATAAATGAAAACAGTGATCAAAGCACAAACCCGTAATGTGCGGCAGAAGTCCAACCACTTCGCTTAAATTTTATTTCCATCTAACATATGAATAACCATATGTTAAATCCTAACAAATTTAAATCCTATTCTCATAAAACTTCTATAAGTTTAAATTCTAAACAAATAGGATAACATATCTAAAACTATAATAACATAATTATATCCAAACAAATAGGATAACAGATCTAAAACTATAATAACATAGTTATCTTACTACTATTTCTTATCTAATAAAGAATCCTAACATAACATAGTTATCTTACTACTATTTCTTATCTAATAAAGAATCCTAACATAATCTAAATTTCAAACCCTTGTTATCTTTGTTGTCAACTCAATTCCCATCCTTCATCCCACCAAATTAAAACTTGTGGTTGAATAATTTTTCCTCTTTTATTTCTTCCATAAACTTTAATTTCTTTTGCATCAAACCTGGTTAGAGCTGTTACCCTTTCCTGACTTAATATTCCATTTCGTCTCTGTTCCCGAGTATAGTTTAGGTGAGAAGTTGCACCTGATCGGGCAAAGGTCCAGTATGGGCGTAATGTCCAGGAACATGTGTTAGTCCCTCGAATAAGTCCACGAAAGTGTCAGTTGCAGAATAAGGAAAGCCGGTGTTTATGTAATGTGCTTCCATTTGTCTGTTGCCATTCATTTCGAACCCCAATTAATTCCAGTTCAAACAAAATCCACCTGCAGAATCAACATTCATTTAACATCAGCAGAATAAAAAGTTGAAACCAGAACTCAATATTCCTGCAAAAACACACATGTAATTGAGTTGTTAACAACAGAACATATCTAGCTCTAATTCCAGGGAAAGTAAGATTCTTAAGTATATTCAGAAGTCTTAAGTGGTCTCCTAATTAGGGGACAAAAGTCAGAGAAATATTGACGTCGCATTCAAAGCTAAAAGAAGTAATTGCCTACAAACCAAGTGAGAAAAAAAGTATCAGAAAAAAGATGAACTGGCTAAACCATCAAGAGCCAAAACCAAGGGCGTACATCCTCGAAAGCTAAATCCTTTTACATTTGCAGTAGAAAAGAAAAACAAAACAATTCCCTTCATTTTCCTCCTTCGATTCCTTCATCCTCCTTAAATTTTCTAGGCCACCAAACAGAGAGAACAGAATACCAATGACGCTCTATTCTCTCCTTGCTTTCCACAATCAAATCCATACCTCATTCAGCAAACACTCTCCTCATTGGGCTCAGAACTGATAGGCGACGAGACTGGACATGAGATTAGTCGACAATTAGCATAGTCACAGAAGAAAAAACAAAACAAGAAAGAAATTACAAGAAACAGTGAACAAAAACAAGTAGAGATAAGAAGAAGAAGAAGAAGACCTTGAGAGGAAGGAGATAGCAGAGAGATGCGAAACGAAAGAGGGAGCAAATATATACAATTATACATATATGCTTTTTTGTGTGTATTATTTCACTCTCTTGCTTACTTTTGTTCTCTCTGGCGCTCTTTTTGTTAAAACAAATCTGACGCGTTCACACTGTTCAATCTAAAGCCTAATTAGAGACGAGAGAAGACAACCACCATCATCGCACCGTAGTCAGACATGGCAGTTAAGGTTAGGTCCGGCCCGGCTTGAGTGGGTCAGACGCATTTACCTGATCCCACAATTGCTCTAACTATTACTTTTAAATCAAACTAGAGGAAGAAAAAAAAGAAGTTAGATTTAAAGGAAATAGGGGTTAACAACCAGTGATCGGAATTTTGTACCGTACCGGTCGGTACTAGCCGAAACGTTAGCAATTTTGGAAATAGATGATTACGTTCCGAGTTGGCCAAACTTAAAATTAATAAAGTTCGACATTATTTATTCGGGTTTAGATTTTTTTAAAAAAATCAAACTTTAGCTTATGCTTAAGTTCAAAAAGTTATTAAAAAATGATACCATTTTAAATAAAACGAAGTCTGAAATTTCGATATTCAAGTTTGATCGAACCTAAATTCGAGTCTGAGTGTTTTATGTTTGGTTAAGCTTGACTTTTAATTTTGTTTAAAATTTGTGAAAAATTAAAAAATGAAGACTTTGAATAAAAATGGAATTGATTTATTAATACTTATACTAAATTGTTAATTTTATTTAAAATTTAAGAAATATATTAAATAATTGTGAATTTAGGTTTAAAAAATTAAAATTTTATATTAAGTTTAAATATTGTCAGAGTTTAACTCACTAATTGCGTATATAAATGGATAATTGATAAAAATTGAATTCATCTTAATTTTAGACTGAAATTAATTTTTTAATTCACCTATAAATTTAAAAATAAAAAATTCAAGGTTTTAAATTGATATTAAAAATATTAAAAAATGTTAGACTAGAGTACTATCAACTTCGAGTTTAGGTCACGTAAGCACAACCCATAATTACTTTAATTTCTATGTACAACAGCAATCTCAATTTTCTTAAAAGAGGTTATACCTAATCATCTAATTTAGTTGCATACGAAAATCACAAGGCCTAGAAACGCGTATGATTTTTTCGATCTAAATAAAGTATGTTTTATACGAAGAAGATTTGGTTCAACATATTCTATTCGATACGGGTAGGAGAAGATCCCGACTCAATCGCAAGGCCTGGAATCGAAAATAATTAGAAATTTGTTTTCTTTTGATATTTAACATATTTTGTCTTGGGCAAGTCTATTATGATAAACGCATAAACAAGAAGCAGTTATTATTGTGTTTATTTTAGTGATTAAAGACGACAAACATCATGTGGAACTTAAAGACACCTTAAGGTTGGGATTTGTATTGTAAATTATTAGTATGGGAGTGAAAGCTGGTAGATCTGCAAAGGTTATTTTTGCCGTACCAAAATCAAAGAAACGCAGCAAAATCAGAATTCCAGCAGCAGGGGGAGCAGATAAGGCTGTTTATAAGTACAAAAGAGATGAAGAAAAGGACAGACACAAGCAACTGTTGTCTCCCTGTCCTTGACAACATAGAAACTGATGAACATTTTAAGAGGGTACTTAGCCAACTAACCAGTAATCAGTACTTGCGTTGCATGTTTAGCAGTACACAAAATCGGCTCTTGTCGTTTTGTAGTCAGAAATGCTAGGAACTAAGAAGCAGATTCTAACATAAGTTCGGTTAAATCATGCGGCGAAGCAAAGAGTAGTCTTTGAATAGGCTAAATTCAATCTTGGAGGATTAGAATTAAACAAAGTGAAACAGCAAGTGCAAGAGGAAGGATAACTAATTAAGTAAACACTGATAACTTAAGTTACCTCAAAGGTATTCCAGTTTCTGGAATATAAAAATATTCCATGGACGCAAAATAACAAGTTCAAGGGGAAACTTTCCCAAAAGAATCGAATTATTTGGAATAAAAATCTGCCGGGACAAAATTCTCAGCTTGCTAAGTTTTCATCAATATCTGAAACGCTAAAAGGAAGCAAATTTGGGATGGATCTATGCGCCACCGGAGCCATACTTCTTGCCGAACACGATCAGCTGCAACTTGTCATAACCAGCAAGCACACCGGCACCAGCAACAGCACGGAGAATGTTGGCTCCGGCACCCTTGAATAGAGACTTAGCACCCTCGTTCTTCAAGATCTGAGAGAATGCATCAAGTGAGCTCTTGTACTTGACTGC
>JANZLC010000009.1:25180604-25190993 GCA_026413385.1 Erythroxylum gracilipes
AATTAAAATATTTATAATTTAACTTAATTAAAAATAACATTAAACTAATTTATTTAAAATTCTTATTAATAATTAATCTATTAGATAATTAAATAATATTTATTTAATTAATTTTAAATATGAAAAATTGTATAAACAAAAAATAAATATCATTTTCTATAGTTTTCATGAATTTAAAAATTAGCAAAGGCTAAAACTAAAATTCAAATAAATAGTTTTTAAAACTAAATAAAAAATAAAAAAACTAAATAAAAAATAAAAAAATAAAAGGGCCCTAAATAAATTATTATATATGCTAAATATTGGTAGTTGTTAAAATAATTATTTATAATAAAATTTAAATTAAAGTAACATATTGGATATTATTACCTCTATCAAACTTATTTTCGCCGTCAATTTACAATGCCTATATTAAATCAAATAATAAATTATTTAATGAGTTATAGAATATTATATATAAAACGACCTCGTTTTAACCTTTTTAATTTTGCAAGAGAGATCTGAACCAAGTTGGGCCCAGATCGGGCTATTTTTCACCCAAGTGAGCTTGGGTCTAAGCCTAAGACTTCGGGCCGGGTTCCAGTTTCTAAACAGGTACAAAAATAAAAAAGAATATTAAAACCCATTTTTAAAAGCAGAAAAATTAGACAACTAAGACACAAGAGTAACGGTCACCAGCCATCGTTGAAACAAGCTAAGAAGGAGTTTACGTTTAAAGCATCGATGTTTCTCGTCCCTTACTCTCCAGTCTCTTTACGTAATCTTCAGGTTTTTGACATCTTTAACCCTTGAGATCTGTCATGTTGTTGTGGAGGAGAGAATATACGAGTTTGGGGTGGATTTTTTTGTTGGGTATGAGAAGAGGGGAATGAGTATGGAATGAAAATTAAAATTTGGTAAAAAATTATGATTAGATGGCTTATATTTTCATTCATGATTTTTTGACATTACTCCATTCCTTTCGAATACGAGAGAAATGAAAGTCATTCTTCGTATATTTTGACACGCTTTTACTATTAATGACAATTGAACGTTTTTTTTTTACCTTCTTCTTTTATCGCTTTCTAATATCTTCTGTTTTTTAATATAGTAATTTTATCACCATTTTTTTTTCATATCTTATGGCCCAAAGCAATGTTTGATTTTTCTGATTTATTAGTAAGGTTTGATATTCTGTAACTAATATTATTATTTATTAATTAATTACAATATAATTAATTAAAATATAATTTATTTATTTATTAAAATATTATAATTAATCTATTAAAATATAATTAATTTATTAATTAAAATATTATAATTAATTAGTTACACTATTTTAATTAATTACCATATAATTAATTAAATTAATTTTTATTTTTTATTTTTTATAAACCAATCCATATCAATAATAATAGTGATGATAATCATTCATTTCTCATAACCACTCATTATAATTATAATTATAATATTTATTTCTATTCCTCACACTGTTTATTCTCTTTTTTATTACCAAACATAAAAATTAATTTTATAATAAATTCCCTAATTTTGTTAGTTATCGATTTAATTAATTTTCGTGTGTAATTATAATATAATAAAAAAGTATCTAAGATTAGTGGGTTGAGTTGGCCACGCAACGGAAGCAAGCAGGTAAGTTTGGATATCCACTTGCCACGTTTCACACTGACTCATCCTCCCACCTTTGAGCGACTTCTGATTAAACGCATCACGTATCTAATCATATTCCATTCCTTCTCAATCAATCACCCCATATTGGGACCCACTTTTCTTTCTCCTTCGTCCCAACACTAGCCCGCCACGTTCACTCTCAGCTTCATTCTTAATTCTTTTTACGCTGATCTCCAAACTCACTACTACGAGTCCCTGTTCTCTGTACTAGTCTCTGTTCCGTTCTTTCTCTGTTTCCTAGAAGTAGATTTACATATACACAAGAATTTGGTGTTTATTTCTTCGTTTAATGATTGGAATTTTTTTTTTGGTTAGGGGGATTCAGTAGTAATAATCTCTGGGTTTGGGTGATTAATGCCGATACATCGTCTCGAGTAGTGTTAGCCAGTCATCTTCGCTCCGAGCAATCAAGAATCTCTCCTGCCAGTTCGGTTACGTACTCTTCTGATTCTCTGGCTTTCATTTGTTGTGTCTTGTAATTGAATTAAGTAAATACTGGTTAAATTTTCATGGGTTTGATTTTGTAAATCTGGATTGGTGTATTTAGTTTATTTTAGTATGCCTTTGTTGGTCTTCGTTTAGCTTCACTTTTATTGTTTAACTAAACTGAGATGTTTTTCTTCTTATGTTTGTCCTGAATCAGTGGGAATTGTCGGGCAATTGTAGTTTCTTCCATGTACTTGTAGCCAGTTGGTTGGACATTTGCTTCTAACTGTCGGACGTCGTGTCCCACGAGTATAAGCAACCACATAAACCTTAGGCGTAACACTTCGATAGGTAGTTAAGAAAGTTAATGACCCTGAAGATAAGTGTTCAATACTTCCCATGTTGAATGATGTAGTTGATATCGAAATTCTGTGTTGTTTTCTTGAAGAGTTTCAGTTGGTAGAATAAGTTTTTCTGTTCGAAGTATTATTGCTTGTTTGCTGGAAGGTAGACCTTGTTCTCGTTACTGGTTAAGTGGTGAAGCAATTGAATGTTTGTAGTTGGGTTTTGTGGTTGAAATAACAAACTATTTATAAAGAACTCTTAGTAGATTCCTTGCCTGAAGGATTTAATCTGTGGGATTTGGGTTCTGTTTTGAGGACCAATTCAATTATTCTCTTCCAATTTATGCATGTCAGCAATCATGTGTTTCCTTCTCGTGATCAACGTTTAGTTTATGATTGTTTTGTTGCTTCTGCCTCGTTTTTCTTCTTATTCTTCATCCCAGATTGGAATTTGATGAAATTTGTGTTAATTTTAGGGAAATGGAGAACCAAAAGACAGGATACCATGCCTCCCCTGGGGTTCCCAAGCTTTGTGCTAATGGCTGTGGGTTCTTTGGAAATGCAGCAACCATGAATTTGCGCTCCAAGTGCCATAGAGACTTTGTACTAAAGCAAAAAGAAGTGAAAGTTAAATCAGTACCGGCCGAGCCTATGATCAGAGATAGCTCCAGTAACACAGTAGATAACCTAGTTGCTGGGTTTACCTCAGATGCTCAAGCAAATTCTGCAGAGCATTTGGCCAGCTCAGTGAAGATATCTTCTGCGGCTCCAAAAGAGTGTACAAATAGGTGCAACATTTGTAAGAAACGGCTCGGACTGACCGGCTTTAGTTGTCGTTGTGGGAACCTTTTCTGTGCAATGCATCGATACTCAGAAAAACATGGCTGTACCTACGATTATAGAACCAGTGGTCAAGATGCTATTGCCAAGGCAAACCCAGTTGTGAAAGCAAACAAGCTTGATAAAATCTGAAGCTTCCTCAGCTATTGATTCAGTCATTTTAAATGTTCTAAAATCAGATGTCCCAATGTACCATTACCAGAAATCATATTGAGGTTAGACATCATTCCTACTTCTAGAGTTATGTATCTTTGGAGCCCAAGTCATGAATGCAAAGCTTTCATTGCCGTGTTAGTTACTTCTTACTTGGTTTGTCACTAACCCTTTTGTATATAGGCTCACCTAACACGCTCGAGTTATGCCTTTTGGGCCTTACGTTTGAAGTCTTATTGTGAATTATATGGTAGGTGGTATATTGGAGATTTAAAGGTAACAGTACTAGCCAAGCCAGAGGAACCTCAGTTGGTTCCAGATGGGTAGATTTGCTCCAGGGTGCAAGGTTTGAATCCCATGACTTGCGGTGTGGGAGCAACATTCTTGAGCTCCTTGTGGACTTTGAGGGTGGGCTCCTTGTAAGTTTGTGGGTTGCTCACCTCCCCCTTAGTGGGCCGCTGAGTACCTGATTTACATCCTCCCAGTTGCTTCGTCGGGCCGGAGTGTGGGGGGCCTTAGGGTTGAGGATTCAACCTTTTGCTCCAAGAAATGTATATGAAGTTAGGTTGGCAAGATCAATCCATTGGCTAGTGGTGGTATGTATGATCACATGTAGACAGCTATAATCCATGTATTTAGGGAGAAAGAATCGGAAGCGCTCAAACAAAAGTTACAAAAGACTGCAGTAGGGCAGACCATGTTCAGTGGTAGAGTGGACCCATCCGCGACCGTCCAAAGATTTTGTAGCGTCCACAGTGTCTCCACATTATGATGTGAAATGTTAAGATCGCATATAGTGTTAGCTCCTTTACAAATTGCCTTCTAACCTTTTTTAAAATGTTTAAATTAGTCTATATTATTATATTATACTTTTAAACTTTTTTTAAAGATACTAATAATATTTTAAATACTAATTTAGATTATTAATATATGAATCATTAATTTGTATGATTTTTTTTAAACGTATTTATTAAGACAAAACAACGTCATAATTTAGAGTCTCTAAAAAAAAAACAGGTGACATGTCTCAATTAAACCTATTGAGGTATTTAGTAGCTGATTTAAATAACAAGTGTACATGCCTTGGAATCCATTTACCTAAAGAATTGAAAAATACATGCTATTTTTCTATTAATTTGCATTTTTCGAGTATTATTCCCAACGAGTTCTTGATTCATAGAACTTCTGCACCAACTAAAAACAATTTGTTTTCACTTCAACTGACGTAAAGTTAGATTGTATAAATCAAGATAAGGCTTTTTTTTTTTTTGGATGTAATGGCTTCAATAATAAGAGGATTATAATTTGATATTAAAAACCTATGAGATATTTAAGAAAGTGACCTCTCTCTCCTCTTATTATTAAGTCATAACTAAGTATTTTAGACTTATTAAATATTAATGTGTTATTTAACTATTTATTTTCTTTTTTTCTATTTTTATTTTATTTTTCATTTATTCATGTGGGTTATTTAGAAATAGTCTTTTTACTAGTTAAAGGTAAGGTTGTGTATTATTAGATTTCTCCAAATTTCATATCTTTACTTAACATTGTTGTTGTTGTTATTGTAAATATTAATGTGATATTTAAAATAAAATTTTAAACTATGCTATTTTACATATTTTTTAATCTTTACAAATTTTACATGAAGAAAAAAAGGGTTAGGAATCAGAATTAGAAAGGGGGGTTGGTACTTGGTCGGTAAGCTTACGGAGGAAACTAAAAGATGGCACAATACAAGCGAGCGTGTAGGCACAGCCACGAGGACGGCGATAGAGATTAGAGAGATGAAAGCGAAAGCCAAATGGGTCAGTTTAGGCGGCTCACGTAGTCATACTCGTAGCTTCCTTGTCACCGCCGCTACCTGCAAGTGGGGGGCATCTTCACGTTCTTCAATTTTCTTTCGTACCGACCCTTGGCTTTTTTTTATTAATTAATTTATAATTTTATTTCACTCAGTTAGATAGAAGTAGAACAACACGCCTTTATCCTCTGGCATTGAACCTTTTGCCGGGTCGCTTGGGGTCGCTTAACAATTTAGCTTAATCTTCCAATGCCTCAATTTCTATGCAAGTTCTAAGAAAATATCACAAAAGTTTATTGAAAGCAAAATGTTCATGCTAACAAATATAAGATTAAAGTGTGATTTGCAAAAATTAAGACATTCAAACAGTTCGGCTCATTCAACTGTAAAAATTTTAAATCGTTTAATTTTTTATTCAACTATCATATTTTTGATTCGATATATTTTAATAACTCTCATTATTAAAATCAATATGTTTATTAATTTATCCATTAATTTTGATAAATTAATAATTTTTTATAAAATAAAATACATCAATTAATTTTCATATAATATTTTTAATTAAAATTTAAAATTTTTATATAAGAATAATCTCTTTTAATCATATTTTTAGTGGGTTTTATAAAAATTAAATATCTGTTGAACCTTTTACACCTTAAACTTTTTATCTGGTCGATTTAACTTCCAGTTTCTAAGAAATTCTCTATTATTATTTACTTTCTAATGTTATTAAAATAATTATAAATATGATAATATAGATCAAAGTAGGTATTATAAATTTCAAAATTTATTTTTAAAATCACATTAAAATTTAGTGGATCTAAATTATTTAATTATACAATAATAATAATCCAATGAATCTCCGAACTTATAATATATTATATTAAAATTTTTTATTTTAAAAATATTAAGGGAAAATTTGTAATTTTCTAACCAGTGCAACCTATCATCGAGGTCCAAGTTTTCGAAAATGTCACAACTGACGGAAGAGCTTTTATTTGTTTAAAATAGAATTGAGTTGAGGAATCAAAATGGTGGAAACGGCGGTCCCACCAATATTTATACAAAAAGCAAAATACTACTTTACCCTGGAATCTGTACTGCTTTAGTCTCGATAATGACGATTAACACGTCAGGACCGATATGGAAAGGAAACAAAAGTAATAAAGAAGGAACGTAAAGGGCAATTACGAGAAACAGTAAAAGAAATCTTTTGTTTTTTATTTTTTTCATACAATACATACACACCTCTTGTGCCAGAACCCATTTCCATCGCTGTCTGCCATTACCGACTTTGCCTCTCTTATAGCCTTTTTCTTCTTATCCACCACCACCACGGCCACCGTAACTTTTCTCTAACTTCATCGGCTCTCTTCTTATAACTCTAGACAAAACATTTTCTCCCTCAAGAGTTCGTGGGGCTTATCTACAGGATGGCTCAAAAGACGGAGAAAGAAGAGACGGAGGTTAAGGTTCCTGAAACCTTAACCTCGTGCGTCAACAACTGCGGCCTTACTGGAAATCCTGCCTTGAATAATATGTGTCAAAATTGTTTCACAGCTACCACCACCAGCACCTCCAACGCCTCCACGACTACTACAACCACCACACCACCCACCACCATCTCCGCCACAACGGCGGTGACGTCCACCAACGCATGTGTCTCCACCAGTGGGATACTCAAATTCTCGGGAGCTAAGTCGGCCAGATCTAGTTCGTTTCGCTCACTGGTCAAAGATCTGCTGCCTCCAGAGACAAGTCAGTCCGATGGGGAAAGTAGTTCGTTAGATGCGACGGCGAGGAGAGGGGTCAACCGGTGCTCTGGATGTCGGAGAAAGGTCGGTTTGACCGGATTCCGATGCCGGTGCGGCGAGCTCTTTTGCTCAGAGCATAGGTACTCTGACCGACATGACTGTAGCTACGATTACAAAACTGCAGGTCGCGAAGCCATCGCTAGAGAGAATCCCGTCGTCAAGGCAGCTAAGATCGTCAAAGTTTGAAAAAGCGGGAAACCGAATTATAATCAAAAATTTCACGAGATCGATACTCTCGATCTTGCTTTCTCTTTTCTGGATCTAGACGATAACGGTGTGAAGGATAATAACAGAAAAGAGATATTTGAATCATCATCATCATCATCAACCGTGAGTTTGAAGAAAGACCGATTGAAGATCAAGATCAAATTCTTACCGTCCGGAAAAATCTATAGAATTCCTTTTTTCTATTTTATTCCTCGGAAATGAAATATTAATATCGATATTGTTACTCTGCGTGCATGTGTGTTTTGATGTTCCTGATGAAGATCACAGATTTAGGAAGACGAACCGATGTTTACTGTTTGATTTGCTTGCTTGAATGTAAATTTGAATTTTATGTGGAGCTACTGAATTCGCAACTTGAAGATCTTTCAGTTTTCAATCGATATACTTACCAACTTTCGTTTCATGGTCACTGGTTAGGCGAAGGAATCACGTGAATCTTGCTACGGGTGAGGCCGAAGCATCCCGCCGGCCGGCCACCATACTTGGCGGCTATGCGACTTAAAGATTTCGGTTGGGAGGTGAAGGGAGTTTTTGGGACCCACATGAGGAGGACATGTGATTTGAACCTTTTTCTCTGAGTGCCTTTGTCAGTTTAACGCGAGACGTGAGCGAGTTAAACTGACAAATATCGCGATAAGTTTACTTTTACTTTTATTTTTGGGGTTTTGTTTAAGTAAGGCCATGATATGATTGGGAGTGAGTTGAACCAATAGAAAATAGCCACGCAAGGGGAGACAAAACTATTATTGGGTGCGAAAGGAGAGCGTAAACATCTGGTTAATGGAATTAGGTGAGGTGGCGCGTGCATGATTGAAGAAAAAAAAAAGAAAAGGTAATAGAAAGAGATAATTTTTTAAAATAACAGTCAATCAAATATATATGATATTGTTATTTTAAATTATTAATTCAATTTAAGTTTCATTAATTTAAATTTAGTTTTAAAATCAAAGTAAATTAATATAAGTTAAATTAAATTTTAAAACTATTATATATAATGTCATATAATATGCAATTTGCTCTCTTTAATTAAAAATAATTAAATATTTATATATTTATAATTTAAAACGGTAAAATTAGCAATATAAGAGGTTTAA
The DNA here is from genome assembly GCA_026413385.1 of Erythroxylum gracilipes. Classification (NCBI taxonomy): domain Eukaryota; kingdom Viridiplantae; phylum Streptophyta; class Magnoliopsida; order Malpighiales; family Erythroxylaceae; genus Erythroxylum; species Erythroxylum gracilipes. Next base: position 25,188,979 of record JANZLC010000009.1, read on the forward strand.
GATTTAAAAATGATTAGCTCGAATTTAATTAAAAATATTTTATTTAATAAATTTTAACTAATTATTTAATTTTTAATAATACAAATTATTAAATTAAATTGATAGAAAAATTAAAAAGATTAATATTTTTATAATTCAATCAGTTAAAATTTTAAATATTAGAAAAGGTGAAATGTGAGATGACAACATATGCATTGGGTTGGGGTTTGGTAGTTGTGTCCTTTCGAAACCTTGAAAAGCTGTCAAAGGGCAAAAAGTAGCACATGAACAGAAACCACATATATATATATATATATATATATTCATTAGACAGATCAGACGTGACGTGGTCCCTTCACTTCCCTTGTAGTTTGATTGACAGTAGAGTAGAGTAGGCGATAAGAAGCATGTCACTGTCCGTATATGTTCGAATGTAGCAATCTTCAAAGAAATACTCGTAAACAAGTGCGAGGCGGATGAAGGAACCACAACAAGTGTACGTGACAACTGTGCCAGTAACGTATATTCAATTGCGTCAAACAGCTGTCTAGTGCAAATAGCACCAAGCGGCTCATGACGAGTCAAAGACGTCCACATAAATTAGGCGCCAGACCAGCAACTGTTTGTGGGTTGCAACTTGCAAGAAACAAAAGCGTATCAGGACTCTGCGTTGAAAGACAATTGCTAGCTTTGTTAAAAAATGGACAACTCCAAAAGCTCTTAAACAGTGAGGGGAGAAGAGGACACTCGGCCAAACGAGCACGTATATGAGAATGGGATGAGGATTCGTCGCCCCCACGCCCTAAATTGACTTATAATGCAGCAGTCACTGAAGGAAGAATTGAAGATGTAGAGATGTGGCTAGAGGAAGATTCAATTGAACTCGAAGAAGGGGATTTGACCCTAGTTAATGGGGATTTTGGAGAGTTATCCAATACTTTTCGTGATCTATTGGATAAACAATGGGAGAGAGCGATGTTGTGAAATTACTTGGGCGTAAAATTGGCTACAAAATGTTGGGCATGTGAAAATTGAAAGGGCTTATGAAAGTAGTTCATCTTGATTATAATTATTTCTTAATCAACTTCATTAAAGAAGAGGATTTTTTGAATGCATTAACGACAGGTCTGTGGATAATCTTAGGGTATGTTTTATCAGTGCAACGATGGCATCCCAAGTTTTGCCCTTCTCAGGGTAAGGTCTCTCGTGCAGTAATTTAGATTCGTTTTCCTGAACTACTAGCCTTTAGATGTCATCCTGTGATCCTGTCAGCTTTGGAAAAGGTAGGTCAGACGGTCAAGATAAACGATGCTACACAACATTCTCAAAGGGGAAAGTTTGCAAGGGTGGCAGTTGATGTTGATATTAGTACACCTCTGCGGTCAAGAATAGAGATGGATGGAGAAGAAATCAAAGTAGCTTATGAAGGACTCCCTCAGATATGTTTTTCATATGGTGTAGTCGGCCATGGATCGGTAGATTGCCCTACAAAACGAAATGAGGTAACTAAACACAATTCTAATGGTGGATGTCAACATAATTTGTCCCTAAGAAATAACCCCTAGGCGATGGCAAAGAAGGACGTTTATGGTCCATGGATTCAGGTTCAACGTCGTACCAGACGCCCTGCAGTCAAGGCACAAAATCAAGGTAGGGTTTCAAGAAAGCAGAATGACCAGGGTGACATGCAAGGATCCCGGTTTTCAATTTTGTCTGATCGCTAGATTCTAGGGATTTTGAAGGATCGACCACCTAGCAGGTTGACCAATGCCAATTTTACTGGCACCAACAAAATGGATTTAGGGTAGTCCGATGGATGAAGCTAGACGTGATATAAGGGTAAAGGACCACTCTGGGGCTAGCCCAAGTAATACAACTGGCTCAGTGAATAAGGGAAAAGGGATTATGAAGCCTGGGCCGGGTGCAAGAGTCAACCAAGTATCTAATTTGAATGCCAATGTGTTGGATCAGAAAAAGAAAACATGCCTTATTTGGAGAAACGGTAGATTTCAAAACTTTTTAAGAAATCATTTTGC
>JANZLC010000009.1:25193862-25228239 GCA_026413385.1 Erythroxylum gracilipes
ATCAAAAGATTTAAAATCAAAACTTTCTCTCTCTTACCTTTTTCTCCTCCATTTTCGTATTTCTTGGACTCCATAGGTAGTTTTCATCTTCTTCCCTCCATTCCTCTTGAATCATCTTCGAAATCCTCTTGAAAACCCTAAAAAAAAATCGCACCTTGCTTGCTCTCTTCTTCTTCTTCTTCTTCGACCTTCACCGAACTCACCATCTTCTCTCCCTCTCTTCGTTTCTTCTCTTCTTATTTTTGCTTATTTTCGTGACTCTCCTTGGCTTAAAACGACAGCCACTTCAATCTACTCATTAATAAAGGCTAATGACCCATTTGCCCTCACCAAGAAGCCTTATAACATAACTCATTAAGTGATGTACCTAAAATGCCCCTGAACAATTGCCCTAAAAATAGCCATCTTGCTTCCTGATTTCGAGTAGGTAAATGACATGATTTGGCAAAACTTTCTTCTCAAAAAATGTTCTTCAATGTCTCATCTTTAAAATGACACTAAAAACACTCAAATTGGATTAGAAACGAAGGAGTTATGGTCAAAATACGCGTTCAACTCTGACTACTCTGAGACTGAACATTAATCCAAATTCAATCCAGAAATTTACACTCTTAGGGACTAAATTGGAATTCGAACCCTTCACATAATTTGTATCCCTATGTCTTAATTTTATTTTTACTCAAGAATCAACTCAATTGAAGCTCCATAGCTCCCAAATTTCTCAAAATACTGAACCATGTTCAGAAAATTATCTAACTCATAACCTTAAACCAAACCTCTCAAAGCCCTCAAATCTTTTCTCATCAATTTCTTAAAACACAATTTCATCTATGACATAATACATATACAAAAACACTCATTGAATTTCATTTTATATCTCTAAATTGCCACTTAAGGATCGGGGTCCAACAATCAAGTTCGCATGGCTCTTGAAGACATTGAGAAAACCACATTTCGCACTCACCATGGGCACTTCGAGTTTCTTGTAATGCCCTTTGGGTTGACGAACGCACCATACACCTTCCAAGCACTGATGAATGAGGTATTTCGAGATTTTTTGCGTCAATTTGTATTGGTATTTTTTGATGACATATTGGTGTACAATAAATCATGGGAGGAACATTTGACACATATGCGCAAAGTGTTCACTCTGCTGCGGGCTCACAAGCTGTACTTAAAGTGCTCCAAATGTAGTTTTACACCGACACAGGTGGCTTATTTGGGCCATATTATTACAAGTGCTGGTGTAGGCATTGATTTGAGTAAAGTGCAGGCTATACAGGATTGGCCTTAGCCGCAATCACTTACATCTCTGCGTGGTTTTATGGGCCTCACAGGATACTACCGAAAGTTCATTTGTGATTGTGGGATTTTGGCAACTCCACTTACTTCTATGTTGAAAAAAATGCTTTTCAATGGACAGATCTTACATCGGAAGCATTTGCAAAATTGAAAGCAGCTCTTTCTTTAGCACCGGTGCTTCATCTTCCAGATTTCACCAAAGATTTTGTGGTGGAGTGTGAAGCTTTCGGAGGGAATATCGGCGCTGTTCTTCAACAGGATGGGCATCCCATTGCATTTTTCAGTCGGCAGTTGGCTTTGAAGTATCAAAAACTAGCTGCTTATAAAAGGGAGTTAATTGGGTTGGCCAAGGCGGTACAGAATTGGCGACCTTACTTATGGGGATGATATTTTCTTATTAAGACTGACTATTATAGTCTTAAATATTTGTTGGAGCAGCGACTCACCACACTGCCTCAACAACATTGGCTCAGTAAACTTATGGGATATATGTTTACATTGGATTATCGAGTTGGGAAACTGAACTCTGCTGCTAACGTCTTATCTCGCAGGGACATCGACAACATTTCATTGCACGGCATAAGTTTCCCTTGTTGCTCCTTGCTAGACTCGATTAAAGCAGAGTTGAAGCAATCTGAAGAGGCCACACTTTTATTTCAGCAAGTGGAAAATGGAGCATTGCTATCGACTTGATCTGTTAGGGATGGATTATTGATGTTTAAAAATAGAATGTTTATTCCTGCCAACAGTTCTTTAGTTTCTACGATTCTATCTTCCTATCATGATAGTGCACACGAGGGAACTAAAAAAACTACTCATTGCATTCGTAGGGATTTTTACTGGAAGGGTATGAAAGTTGCTATTATTACGTATGTTTCCTGCCGGATTACTATAACCTCTGCAATTGCCCACGTAGGTTTGGGCTGATGTTTTGATGGATTTTATCGATGGGCTCCCAAAATCTTGGGGAAAAAGTTCTTTGTTGGTTGTAGTTGATAGATTTTCCAAGTATGCTCATTTTATTATGCTAGCTCATCCTTATACAGCTCTACGTGTGGCCCACATTTTCTTTGAAATTGTTGTTCGCTTACATGGGCTGCTGGAATCCATCACTAGTGACCGCGATGTCATTTTCACTAGTAATTTTTGGAAGGAGTTGTTTAGTTTACATGGAACAAAACTTCAGTTCTCCTCCGCTTTTCACCCACAATCGGATGGACAAACTAAGGTGGTTAACCTCACTATTGAGATGTATCTTCGTTGTTTGGTGGGTGATTCGCCACGCAAATGGGTCGAGTGGCTTCCTTGGGCTGAGTATTGTTATAACACCTCCTTTCATACTTCTTTACAGACTACCCCATTCCATGTGGTTTATGGCCGAGAACCCCCACGCCTCTTAGCTTATGCCAACGACTCAACCAAGGTTAATGCAGTAGAGGTGGCTCTTATTGAGCGGGATCAATTATTGGAATTGATTCAGCACCGCCTTGCACAGACACAACGCAGAATGAAGGACTGGTATGATAAAGGCCATCGCGATGTTTAGTTTATGGTTGGCGATCGAGTGTGGTTGAAGCTGCATCCCTATCGGCAGAAAACAACTAGACTGGTTGTTTACAACAAACTGTCACCAAGATTTTATGGGCTCTTTCAGGTTTTGCAACGTGTCAACTCGGTTGCTTATGAGCTAGAACTTCCTCCGGATAGCAAAATACACAACGTCTTCCATGTCTCTCTTTTTAAGGCATTTCATGGCTCGAAATTCCCCACTCCAACGACTTTACCTCCCCTTGATGCTGGGAAAGTTGTGTGCCTAAGGCTATTGTGCGAGCTCGCCTTAACAGAGGAACAAAGAAATTGTTGGTACAATGGGAAGGCCTTTCTGCAAATGATGCAACGTGGGAGTCCTTTGAGAGCTTTGCCCAGGCTTATCCTTCATTTCAGCTTGAGGACAAGTTTTTTCAGCGGGATGGGGGTAATGTTTTGGATGCGTTTGTTAGTAAGTCCTACAGGTGGAAGGAGTGTTGAAGCCTTGCCGATTTAGAAGTTGTTTAGTTAGATTTTATTTCAATAAAAGACCTTGCAGATTTAGAAGTTATTTAGGTAGATTTTATTTCAATAAAAGATCAGTTGTGATTTGGCAATTGTTACGTAGAGGTAGGCATTACTTATTTTAGAAACTTACTATGTTAGGACTTCTATTGCTTGTAAAACGTTGCCTATTTATGGCTTTATTGAGGAATAGAATAAAAGAGGAGAAAAATTATTCCAATTGAGATTTGAGTTCTCTCTAATGAATTCATAGGTTTTGGGTTCCCTTTGACAAGCCGAATTACTTATCAAAATAGGTTGACGCAAGAATTCGAGTAAAGGAAAGAACAAAGATTATTTGCTTGATTTTGATTTCTGTGTGAATCGCCATGTGACACGATCCATGAGTCGGGAACGTAACAGTAGCTTTGTGCCTGGTAGATGGGTAACGAATAATATCGTTATAGCGCAAGAGGTGATTCATTCAACGAGACGTAAGGGAGGGACGAAGGAGTTTTTGGCTATAAAGGTTCATTTGAAGAGGGCTTATGATAGGTTGAGATGGGATTTTGTTCAGGATACTCTTCGAGATGTTATAAGCTTGATTGATTTAATCAAGCTTATAATGAAATGTGTTTCCTCCATTTCTATGAGGGTTAACTGGAATGGTGCATTATTAGAATCGTTTGCCCCTTCTCGTGGTATTAGACATGGGGACGTCCTTTTCCCTTACATTTTTGTATTATACATGGGGAGACTAGGCCATTTAATTAATCTTGATGTGGATCAGGGAGATGGAGACCTATTACTTGAGTAGGAGGCCCTATGCTCTCTCATTTGTTCTTTGTTGATGATCTTATTTTTTTCTCTGAAGCATTGGAAGACCAAATTAGGATTATTCAAGCCACTTTGGATTACTTTTTCTTAGCTTCAGGACAAAAAGTGAGTGTTGATAAAACTCTCTGTTTTTCTCTAAGAATGTCCATAGGGAGAGAGCTAGATCCCTTAGCCAAACGTTGGGTTTTCAACAAACTAATAATCTTGGCAAGTACTTTGGAGTTCCTTTAATTCATGAAAGGACTACAAGAAGAATGTATCAATATATTTTGGACAATTTTCAGAAGAGCCTCTCTGGGTGGAGTGCACAACATCTCTCCTTAGCAGGCCGAACCACTTTAGTTTAATCTCTCCTTGAATCCCTCCCTATTTACACCATGCACATGGTTACGCTGCCAAGACTATGATGTGATGGTCTTGATAAAATAATAAGGGATTTCTTATGGGGGTCGAATAAGAATCAAAGGAAGGTGAATTTGGTTAGTTGGGATACTCTTTGTAAGCCTAAGTCCATGGGCGGGCAAGGTTTGAGGAGGATCAGATCGAATAATGATGCTTTTCTGACTAAACTAGGATGGAACTTGATTACAAAATCTTCAGCTCTATAGGTGTAGGTTCTCCGATCCAAATACAAGTTTGACAGCAAGGCCATTCATGCCTTGATAAATTCAAAAGGAAGTTCCTCAACTTGGAAGGAGATAGCAACCTCTTGGATTCATGTTATAAATGGTATGAAGTGGGTTGTTCGGGACGGTTTATCAGTGCGCTTTTGGTTGGCTAACTGGGTAGGAGATTGGGGTCCTTTGATTCAGCATGCCATTAGTGAAATCCCTGAAATGCTTCTTCAACTAAAATTTCATAGTTTTGTTGATGATTGTGGTAATTGGAGATGGGAGTGTTTCCAACAGTGGCTATTATCTTTGGTGTGTATGACTATTGCAGGTATTCTCCCTCCCCAGGATGGAACTTGGTAGTGACATTGACAAGGTAAGTTGGAAAGCTTATTCGAGTGGTGAATTCACCACTGCTTCGCCCATGAAAAACGGTGGATTTTGGAACTTTGTTTGGAGATGACCAGGTCCTCAGCATATTAGATCTTTCTTCCGGTTGCTAGGCAGAGATAGATTACTCACTAATCAGAAACATGTTCTAAGACATTTATCTGCTGACGGGGCGTGCAATTGTTATGGTATGGAGGAATCTTCCATTCATGTGATTTGGGATTGTGGAAGAGCACGAGCTATTTGGGTTCCTTTTCACTCACATATTATTGATCAGAATTTCTTCCAGCTAAATAGACATGCATGGATGAAAAGCAACCTAAAGTGTCATCATCAGTTTTATGGCTCTGATTGGTCCATTATTTGTGGAATAACTTGTAAGTTCATGTGGTTTTGACGCAACAAAAGTTTGTTTGATGATCAGTTTGTTTAGCCAAGCAATGGTCTCAGCATCATCCTAGATTTTGTTGCTCAATTTGCTTTTGCTAAGGAGGTGCAAAATCATGCCTTGACTACGCTTATTTTGCATACTTAAAGAAATGTTGGGGGTGGTCTTTTCCACGTGATGGTTGGGTGAAGCTTAACACTGATGGTTCTTATAAGAGATCTTTGCAACGAGCTGTTGTTGCTGGTGTTATTAGGGATGTTACTAGTGCTTGGTTAGGTGGATTTGTCCACGATATTAGCTGTTGCTCTCCCCTTGAGGCAAAGTTGTGGAGTGTTTACTCAGGTCTTCTTTGTGGAGTTAAACTCATAATTCCCTAATTGTCATCAATATTCTATCGAACTCGATAGGGAGGAGTTTGACAAATTGTTCGTTGGCTCAGGATATTAAGTTACTAATGACTAGAGAGTGGGTGGTGAAGCCGCGTCATATCTCTCGAGAAGGAAATCAATGTGCTGATTAGTTGACTAAATCTACAAGTCTACATCATATTAGTTTTATGTACCTTCAGGAGCCCCTCTCAGGTTGTCTAACCCTGCTGCATAAGGGCATAATTGATGCTTCTAGCCAGAGGCGTAATGTGTAGCTGTTTAGCTTTTGTGTTTCATCTACCTTGTATTAAAAAAAACGTATTAGGCAAATGTTACAACTTTAAACTGATTTTTATACAATTTAATAATTATTACAAGCAAATAAAAACTTCTATTTTATAATTTTGTGCTTTATAATATAATATAAAAACAGGTTAAAATTTTTTTGAAAAAAATTTATGTGCTTCTATTCTATAGTAATTGTTATTGACATCAATGAAGCCATTTTATAATTACTCGTCGGGCCTCAGGATGACACAGAAAATCGGACAAAGCGAGGATACAGTTGCCAAGCCTAGATTGAATTAGCTAACCTCCTTAGGTTCATTTTTTGGTAAAAAAATTTAGGTAAAATTGTTGAAAATTTTCTTCTCAATTTTTTTTTTCTTTTTTATAATTTAGTTAAACAATAACGCCCAGTAAAATTCTTGTTGAAATGCAAAATTTGAAGAAGTTCAATAGTACGCAGCCTTAACTTTACATGATAAAGAGCTTATTTATGATATACCCACATATAGTGCAAAATAATAATAATACAAAATATAAATACACACGTATAACTAAGCATGTAAAAATATGTGATACAATATCTAGAAAACATGGTAAAGATTAACGATACAAGATAGAAAAATGTAAATAAATACATAAACTAAGACAAAAAGAGATAGTACAAGAATAGATCACATAGCCATTACAATAAAGTAAATAGACCAAGCCTCTGGTTGGTTGGGCTTATACCAGTATAATTTTTGTCAATAGAGCTTTTTTCTGTAGATCTTTTATAAAAAGAACTTTTCTAAGAAACCAGTTGACTGTTATTTTAAAAAATATATTTTTGAAAGAGCTTCATACAGTAGACTGTTTAGCAACATAAAAATAAAAGTATTTTTAATTTTAACTATATTTTATTTTGTAATAAAAATTATTTATGCATATAAAAATTATTTAAAATATATTAAACAATATGCAAAGTACAATATATTAATTATTATATAATTTTAAACGATATGAAACATAAATGAAAATATATTTAACCAAATATTTTATATAGATTATAATATAAGTAAAACTAATATAAAAAATAAACATTAAAACATATAAAAGAAGTCAAATAATGGATTTGCAAGATAAATGTAAAAATGAGCTTGTGGGTATTATGAGAATTACGTGTAAAACATAAGGACACAAGGGATTAATAAATATATTAAATAACTAGAAAAGAAGTACTACTTAATTAAAATATTAAAGCTATTTATGAAATGAATGATTTGAAAGAAAAAGTTTAGTAGATTTAAGAAATTTAGATAACGACAAAAGCCTCTTCTTAATTAGCTAAAAATAATGAGAAAATAAATAAAAATATCACTAATGTTATAATTTAATTCAATTAATAAATTGACTTAAATTGATAAATTTAATTTAAATTAATTATTAAAACAGTTATTCATTTAAATCAAATTAAATTATAAGTATTAGTTAATTAAAATTTTAATTTAAAATAATTATTAATTTAAATTATAATATAATATTTGATTGACTTAAATTAATAAAGATAAACTATTAATTTAAGTTGAATTGAATTATAAGTAATATCTAATTGGTCAAAAAAATTTAATTAATAAAATTTTTACATTTCTTAAATAATTGAAAAGTTTTATATTTTTATTTTTTATAGAGTTTTTATATATATATATTTAGTTTTTTATAGGGTTTGACATCTAATTTGACTCAATTTCAAATTTTCAATTAATCTAATAAAATTCTGTTAATTTTAAACCTCCGAGCCTCTTTTTTAAACTTAAATTTGGTTTACCGCCAAGTTGTTCGTAGAAGGATATCCAAGCAGTCCCGCCTAGTTCCTTGCCGTCTCTCTTAGATGCGGATCCAGAAAGACGGAACTGGAAGCAAGTTGATTGTGTAACCATCCAATCTGGAATGAGGTCACTTCTGCCTCCTGCTGTCACTCTCGTCTCCATTATTTCATCTCTCTTGTACTCCCAAGGTCCGGTATACAGTTTAATGTTGTTATTTTTAAATCTTCACGTCATTTTGTATGAATGTGGAAATCGTAGCAAGTTGATTGTGTTTCACGCAGTTTGTTAGTTACAATGGCCTATTCTGGTTGGAAGGGAGTTTAATTGGATGTTCTTATTTTTACTCCCTCAAAATTTGATGGAGATGAAACTTAGCCACCCTACTGAACTAGAACTAGAGAGTTCTCTGGATAATGGTGTTGAGAAGTACGTCTATGAGCTTAGTGCTGTGCTTGTTGGTACAATCGAGGACGCCAAGGACAAGATTTCTCAGATTGAGTACATATTCTGCAACCAGCTTTACCCTATTTTCCTGTCCAAGTCTAAACGCTTGCAGAATTTTTGTTCCGATTCCAAGAAACAAGCAGATGATATATGGAGACGCAAGGAAAATGATCTCTTGCTCCAAATTCAAAAACTTGAGCTGCAGATGAAACAAGTCATCGAGGAAAATCATTATCTCAAGATTGACAAGGAGAAGTTACCTGAGGATATAAGAATTCAACAGATTATAATTGATGAGCACGAACGCAAGCTTTTGAACAAGTCTAAAGAAGTTGACGAGGGAATTGACTTACAGGTTAAGTTGCAGAATATTGTTCAAACAAAAGATTCTTTAATTGTTGAAAAAGAGAAACAGTTGAAAGGGCATGAAGATGCAGAGACGAGACTACTTGCGAAAGTGGAAAGTTTAGAAAGAGAGATTGAAGAGCTCCAACACTCCCTCAGAAGAGAGAGAGAAACGGTGGTTGACAAAGAGGAAAAGGGACAGAATTTAGTCCGGCATCTAAATAAGATGATCTCTTACTTGGGTGATAGTGGAGCCAAGTTGACTGAACGTGAAAAGCAGAATGAAGAACTTGTCCGGAAATTGGAATCTGCGGAGGAGAATGTTAGCCATCTCCAAGCTGAGCTGAAGAAAAAAATTGAAGAACTTGACAAGGGGAAAGCACTGCAAGCTCAATTACAAGAGCAACTTGATGGAAATGTTGTGAAGCTATCGAAGCAAAAGCTACAACTAGAGGAGTCTGAAAATGATAGAAAACTGCTTATGGACAGAGTACAAGGTTTATCGGATATGTTAAAAGACCTGCAGAATAATCCCACTAGCAGTAGCGACAAGGTGGCTGAAGGAAAGGATTCATATAGGAAGTCGCTTCACGAGATCGAATTGAAATCCTCCCAATTACTTCAAGCTGAGAAAAAGAAGAGAAGTGATGTTATTGAGGCTTACAAAAGGCTCAAGTCTCAGTACAACTTTCTGTGCACGAAGTTTGGTCTTACAAGGGACAATGTACTTGGGCAAGGTCAATCTGACAATGGATGTATTTCACTGAACCACCAGCAAAATTTGTCAACTTCAACTGGTAGTATCTCTTTTGATACTCTACATTATCATTTTATACACAACTGTAGTACATAACAGTATAGGAATATTAACACCGTACTAGGTCAAATTGTTCAACATCTCTAATGATTTTGTATAACTCCTGTGTTCATTTTATTATGCACTATGTTTGTAGCTTTTATAGATCTTGACAAGACTAATCTAGTGGCCTGCGGATATGGATTGCTAATATCAATATCTCTGGTTTTAACCAAACTGCTTTACATATGCTAGATGGGAAGAACAAAGAGTTGCATACCTCTGGAGCTGCTTGCGAGACGAAGAAACTGAAACTCGATAGTGGCTCGAGTGTTGACATGGTGGATAAAGTGGTTGTTTCCGTTCCAGTATCGAAATTTAGCTCCCCCACTTCCGGTTTTATAGCTCCAAAACTTCCTCCCACTTCAAAATCTGCTCCTATAAGCAGTAGAAAGCGGCCAGCTTCTTCTTGGATAGATACGAGGTCTGTCCAATGCAAAGATGGGAATGACCCTCATGATGATTTCCTCCACACTCCACTTGAGAACATAAAGAATGGCTTGATTGAGGCTATGAAGGAAGAAGTGCAATATCTTCCAGATAAAAAAGATGTGAATCCTGATTGTCGTGATGAGGAAACGAAGGATATAAATGCCGAGCCTAGTAGAGAAGAAAAGGAACAGATACAAGATCAACTTGTTGTCAACAAAAGCTTCAAATATGTTGAGTCAGTTAGAAAGAAAGCTGCGCGCGAATCTTTGAAAGGAGTTGAATGCAACCAGTGTAAACAATTCTATGATGCAATTCTTCCTAATAATGGAGGCCGGGAAGCAGATGGTAACAAACATAATTGTGAGCATCATGATGGTGTTTCTAGGCATCGATACAAGTACATTCCTCCTATGACTCCTGAAGGATTTTGGAATATCGGGTTTGAATCTGAAATGTGATTTTCTGATTGATGGAGATTTCTGCTGACTTCGTATTTGTCCATTCCGATAGAATCCAGGGCTGGAAGAGGTTGCCAACTGATATTAGTAGTCAAGGACAACCTTCATGGCAGTCTTGCGTATTTTAACGGTTAATCAATGATTTTGTTTTGATTATTTCAAACTTTATTGAAATTCCTTCAAACTTACAATCTACTGAAATATTACTATGTGAGGAAAATAACCTATGTTGTCAGTAGCATAGTAGCTTTGATTGATTCAAACAGTGATAAAGGTGAAGGCAACTACTCGGATCGAGCAGCAAATATAGAATCATTTTGGCTGAATCATGAAGAAAAGTCTGAGGCCTAAATCAGGCTTGAAGAGTTTCTTGATCAATGAAAGAGGGGTTTATGCTATGAGAGCAAAGGCAAGCCTGAGAAAGGGAGTCAGAAGTATGGCGCTCATGTCTGTTAGATTAATTACGTTATCTTCCAATCTTTTACCAATACTGCGAGTGGTGAGTATGGAGAAACTTTTTTAATTGTATTCTTTTTCCACTACTGTAATTGCATAGGCTTCAGACACAATATAGCAACCGCTTAAAGTCATTTCGTTTTGCAGATTTTCACTTAGTGTTCATCACCAAACCTTCCTCTGGATTTTATTTTCATTTTATTATGTAAAAGTCATTTTCCATTTATACAGATTAATCAATCTAGATGGGAGGACTCTTCAGCATTTAACCTTTATGCAGGTATTACTTATGATAATCTTCTTGAGTTAACGCTCTTCCCAAAAAAAATAAAAAATCCGAGTATTTGAGTAACGTGTACTTCATCGTTTTGCTTTTTCTTGGCATGTGAAGGTTTACCATGTGCGAATTTATATATTGCGTAGAAATTAATTTATTAACACGGGATTCCAATTTTACAGAAAAAAGGACTCTTAAACTTGACTTTTAACAATGGTTTAACTGAAATTAGGCAACACATTGCCCTTTGGCTTTGGGGATTCTATCATCCATTGTCTTGGTGAAAATTTTCTTGGTAGATGTTGTCATCTGTATGGACAGAAGGCAGATTCATTGGGCAGAAAGTAAGTTTTCCGTGGTAGGTAAAATGTTCACATTCTATGCATACACTGTTAAGTTTGGAAGTGAGTGGTGCACCTGAGGCTTGGCATAGAACTTCTGTCTGCTTTGTGGAAAGTGTCGAAAGTCCTTGAAAACTTAAGGGGGATTAAGGTCGAATGAAACTTGATATCTTTTTTTTGTTAAAGGGGAAAGAGAACACAAATTACAAAGCGAGTCGTGGGAACCGATTTGCTTATATGAGTGCATCCATTTTTAGTTGAGGAAACTTACTGGTGTGTGTTCGGCAGTCTTGGGGAGTGACAATATTGTTCCATGAACAATTAAACTCTGGCCTAACGATTTGTAAAACTGTGGGTAAGGTGGTTGAGAGTTGTCCCTCTCAATTGATACCTTAAAGCATCCTCATTGCTGCGGAGTTCACTGTGGCTTGCTGTTCCCGTTGTATTATTGGCATTGTAACAGTTGGCGCTCAGCGTAGATGTGGACAGGAGCAACAAGACATTTATTTTCGCTCTCTGTATGAGGTAAGTACATGCTCTATTTCTGCAAACAGTAAATGCTATTGATAACATTAAATGCTGTTCAGTATGGGCCATCCACCGCCAGTACACGTTAGCAATTCAGGGTAACAGCATTTAATGTTATCAATAGCATTTCCTGGGTATGTACGAATTTGCCTCGGGAAGACTAAAGTAAACGATGGTTGCCTAGTTGCTGGCTGTTTTGTGTTTTTCCTTACTTATACAAATTGGCAATTGAACGAACTAAAGTGCTTTTGCAATTTTCTGGTGGGGTGTGATCAGTGTTCGTACTATGAGTGAATACCCACTTCCCTCAGTTTTGCTTTTTTTTTTTTTTTAACCCCCATTCTTTTAAAAGGAATCGTGCAAGTTCGAAACATTTTCAGTGAATGGAAAAGTGTCCATGTGGAAGGTTTCAGAGTAAAAGAGGTCAGATTAGCCATACGTGCGTTATCTAATTGCAAACTACAAACTTAGCTACAGCATCCATTAAACTAACAATATCACATATAATACATTAGATCTTCGTTCGTTCATCACACCTATTTATGCTAAATATCGGATTTTCTCTCAAGAAAAAAGCTTTCTCAAAGAGAAGATTACACTTGCATCAGTGATATTTGAGGCTTACACCTATAACTTACAGACCCCCCCTTCAGGTGTTGCAAGACTTCATCGGCAAGTCTTTAGATGGTTGCCGCAAAGACAATCATTAAAACTGAAGGACGAAGCTTCAAGATGATCAAAGGGTGATCCCATCGGAATTGGACCACAGAGGTGGTTGTGGCTCAAGTCCAAATGCCCTATATATGCCGCCTTCGACAATGAAGCTGGTATCGGACCCTTCAAGTTGTTGAAAGACAGATCAAGAGCCATAAAATATGATTTCGGACTAAAAACATCGGGTATATTACCCTCAATCCCATTTCTGCTCAAGTTCACTATACCCAATCCCTTGCTACTCAATACAGACCCAGGCAGTTCACCATGAATCATGTTATTATCCAGATTAAGGGTGGCAAGAACCGGCATGCTTCCTGCCCATGACGGAACCGTACCGGAGATACGGTTCGTGCCTAAATCCAAGTCTGCGAGACGGTAGAGTTTGGATATGGAGTCTGGGATTGAACCGGTTAGTTGGTTTCGACTTAGCAATGCACGACTCAGCATCTTCAAGTTTCCCAAGTCAGCAGGTAACTCACCTGAGAGTCGGTTGTTGCTCAAGTCCAAATGCTTAAGATTGGCTAACTTGGTCATAGAAGCAGGTATATCTCCGGAGATCTTATTGTCGGCAAGGTTCAGAACAGCGAGTCTTTGTAGATTTCCAATGTTGGGGGGAATAGAACCATAGATTTGGTTGCCGACGAGATCCATAATGCGAAGAGAGTTGAGAGAGACAATGCATGAAGGAATCTCTCCAGAAATGGCTTTCCAGTCAGCAATGATAAGAGTGGTGAGCTTGTCAAGTTTGCAGATTGAAGGGTTTATGGAACCTACCATGTAACCGGACCGACCTGCTTTTTCGAAGATGGGGTCTTCGGACTCGCCTCGCAGGTTGATCTCTGAAACGCGACCTGAGGTTGGGTCGCAGCTTACACCATACCAGCTTGAACAGTTTGTACCAGTCCATGAGTTGAAGATTCCCAAGTATGGGTCATTGAGAGAAGATTTGAACACCGTCAGGGCTGCAATATCTGACGGCGGACAGGAGTTGACGACGGTTGAGATAACGGAGATGAGAAGGAATGTAAACAATGGCATAGCTCCCATATCTCACTTTCTTCTCTCTTTCTAATGCAGTGCATACTACGTGTTTATATATACATGTATGCTCTTACTAATACAATCACATGGCTTGGACTGAGCGTGAGACTGGGCTATTTATGTGAACCCATCTACCATGGTTATGGTTTGAAGACCCAAATCTGCTCTAAAGAAGTTAGGTATGGCAACAGCTCAGACTGGGAGTTTTTTAAACATTGGTAAAAAAATATGCAAGTGTCTTGAATTAATTTTTTTAAAAATTAAAATTGAAATTGTTTGAAATAATATTATTATGAATATGTTTTAAAATTAAAATTTGAATAATATTAATTTAAATAAATTTATTTAAAATAAATTTATTTTAATTAAATGATAAGGTTATTCGAATCTCGAACTAGACTTAAACCAAACCTACAAGCATCTACCTAGTTTGTTTCTTAAGATTGATAAGGGAAAAAAGTTCAATATGATTATGTTACTTAACTAATTATAATAAATTAACCTAATTTATGAAACTCAAATTTCCTATCAATAAATTTATTTTAATTTCTTATATAATATTTATTAATAAAATTATTTTATCTTATTAAAAGAAATAATTATTTTAAATATATTTTAATTATTAAATCAAATTTTATTTGAAATTTATATATTTTGAAGATATTTTAAATTTAGTTATATTTATTAAATTAAATAAATTATTAAGTAAAGTTAAATTATTCATAATTTTATTAAAAATTAATATATTAAGTAATATATATTTAGTTAATAGTAAATCATATTATAAAAAATAGAAACAAAAATAAAACTCACTTTTTATAAATTTTATAAAATTTTAAAATCCAAGAACAAAAATAAAAACTTGTTTTTTTTAATGAATTTAAAATAAAAAATAAAAAATAACACAAACTGCCTTATTATTATAAATTAGTAAATGCAAGGTCGTACATGTAATTTCCCAAATTCCAGTATGTGTAGTAAGTTGCTGATTAGCTTACACCAAGACGTGGTATATAATCGAGGAACGCACACCTTTGAGCTTTGGATTGAGAAAATATTTGTCGTTATTTAATTCCATCTCCGATTTGCTCAACGTCCCGGTGATAACGAATCGCCTGAAAGCATCCACGGTTCTGGATCGCTCTTTGGTTTCATTAAGTATATCTTTTTCAAGATTTCCACGGGCTTTTGTTTCTTTATTGTCAATTGAAATTTCGATTAGGGTTCTATTGTTAGATGCCATTCAAATGCGTAGTTATGCGGTTCTAGGGCTTTGTGACTATGTTTGGTTGTGATTTTAGTTGAAAGTTTACGGTATTCTATGCTTGAAACGTGTTATGTATTTCGGGCACAACGTAGTTCGATTTTGGTTCTGCGAGAGTGGGTTCCGAGGTATTTTGCTACGTGAATAATAATTGACAAATTATTGATTTTATTTTCTTAAATTATACAGAAAAAGATTCCTTTTTCGAGATCCAATCTAATTGGTATATGTTGCAAAGATTTATTTAAGTATCAGGGTTTGGGAGATGAGGAGTCAGGTAAACAAATATGATGACAAAAAGAACCAATTCACTTATCCTCTTTTGTGAGGTTGCTTATGTGCGAGATATGGAGGCTATAGTTGTTCTGATTTGAAGGTTTTAGTATGTTGTGAATAATGAGCTATCGTAGGTTATTACAGGACCGTGGGTTATTCCGGTATCTTCATTATTGATTCTGTATTCACCAAAAAACCCCCATAATTTCTTTATTATGAATTGATGAAGCTCGCAAGTGTTGAGATCGTGCCACAAGTCACATAATTGTGTTGTTATATTTGAAGCTTACTTGTTAATCATTGACTTCCAGCTAGCAGCCTGTGCATACTGAACTCGTTGGCAATGGATAAAGGTGCCCCTTCTAGTCTTTTTGTTAATGATGGCTCTTTCATGGAGAGATTCAAGCAGCTTGAACAAGACAGGGGAAAGGACCAGGGTAAGTCCCAGGAGAAGGACAAGGGTGCTGGAGAAAAGGATTCTAAACCCAAGCCAATTGTTACAGGGACACCCAAGCCTTCTGCTGGTAAAATTAACATGCAATTGAAGCGAAATGATGCTAGTGGGAGCTCACAAGCAGCTTCAGGAGGCAAACTTGCATTCAGCTTGAAACAGAAGTCAAAGCTTGTTGCACCTGCTGTTAAGCTGGGTGCTGATGAGGAGGATGAAAATGAATTAGACGCTGAAAATGCCCCAGTTGATGCAAAAAGGCAGAAGTTGGGTCAACCAGATGCCTATGAACTGCCATCCAGACATACTGATGTTGGTAATTACTGCTTGTATAGATTTCCTCTCATCTGGTTGGACTTCAATGGAAGTTCAATTGCTGATCTTGGGTACATGGCGTCTTGGGGTGACAAGATATTAATGAGGACGCCACTATTTAGTCATTATTTAAATCTGCATTCTTTCTGTAGTTTCATATCCCTTGTATTGCCATACACATGCAAGCAAAGCATGCCAAATAGCCTCATACATAGTTCATGTATGTTTACTCTTATTGATTACCTAATGCATACTTATTGGAACTTGTTCCAAGTCATTAAGTTAGTCACTGTTTGTCTTACAAACTCTCTTTCCTTTATTTTTAACCATGATATCCCTCCCAGTTCAAAAGATGCTTGACAAGAAAACTTCAATTAAATGATATTTTCCCTTAATCTCTTCCTCTTAAGTGATTCGCCTAGTGGGGTTCTATACTATTGACAAAAACAGCTATACATTTCCTTTGCCTTTTAAAGCTTCAATATGAGTGCGTCATACACTGATTCTTTATTTGATAAGTGTAACATGTCCTAATCGTTATGTGCACTGAGATTAAGATGGGCATCTCCTTTTGCCTTCCCTAATCTTGAACTAGAAATTGAAGAGTACAAAACATTCTTGAATATTTCCGTCTCATGAATGCAGCTTATGTATAATCAATCAACATTGGTGGAAAGAGATGTTCAATGAAAGATTTGGCATATGTGGCAAGCCTGCTAAAAAGAGTAATTTGCATTCCATTGTTCATGCTCTCGGTATTAATCAGTTTTATAAGTGATGTGCAGCACCACTGTTCCCAAGTGATCCCACAGTGAAGAAAGTTGCGGACAAACTAGCAAGTTTTGTTGCAAAGAATGGGAGGCAGTTTGAGGATATCACACGACAGAAGAATCCGGGTGACACACCTTTTAAGTACGCCCTCTATACTGCCATTTTTGTACACACGGATCTTATTGTTAATCTCATGCTCTGCATGTGCAAGTTCAATATTTTATTTCCATGACGTCTTTTGAGCTGCTTCTAGATTTCTATTTGACAAGAACTGCTCAGACTATAATTATTATGAGCTTCGACTTGCTGAGGAGGAAAAGTTCTTTTCAGAGACCAAGGATTCCAAAGTTTCAGCCGGCGGTTAGTCTGCTACCCTTCTATTCTAATGTACTTCCAGATGGAGCTGTCAGTGGTTCTCCTTCTGCATAAAAATTTGATAGAAAGATGTTTAAGGTCCATTAGATTTATTTATGTTTATCGTAGTGAATACAATTATATCTTAGTATTTTTTCACAATTTTTTGACTCTCATGTACCCACCACTTTTGTTCAAGCTGCAAAAATTTGGTGACCCCACATTTTGTGGATATATGTTTTTTAAGTGCTTCAGTGTTTATCCATCTTGGTTTGAGTTATACCTTAGGTCCTATTTTTATATAAGGCACTAAATTAATTAATTTGGCAGTTAAGTATTTTTGTGTGTTTTTTTAAGGGTCAAGTCTTCATATCTGTTTTATTTTGCCTGATATTTCCCTTTCAATAGTCAATTTTCATCCATAGTGCAAAATATCATCATTCCAAGCTGTCTTTTCTAGGTGGGATCAGCGCATCCGCTCCTAAATCTGCAGATGTTTCTCAAAGGTCACATCAGCAAGCAAATTACCAAATTCCTGCTTCAGCTTTATATGAAGCCAGTGAAGAGCCCCATTCTGGGCCTTCTGCACAAACATCTACTGGAAGAGCTGTTAATGGTATGCTTTGTGCACTTCCATTTTCAAAGAAATTGAGTTTATGTAGACACAGGGAAGTGAAACAAACATGTGCGAAGTTATAGTGTAAAAATCCTTTGGATCTCTTTGCCCTTGTAAAGATTGCTGATTAATGAAAACCCTCTTAGAGAACCCTGAAAAGTACTATTGTATGTTTCTGCATTTAGGAATTCCTTTTTTTTTGTCCAAGAAATTTGCTTTTACTGATATCATGTTTCCTTTAGCTAAAATGGGATTTATTTTGTTCAAGAATCCTTTAACTACTTGTCTAATATGTGATCACAATTAGGGATGGAGCCCATGGGCCAGCCTGCAAATTTTTTAAAAATAATTTTTAAAAAATTAAAAGTATAAAACGTCTTTCTTTAATTAGGTTCAGGCTTGGGCTGCGCAAGCCCAGACTTATCTGAGATCTAATTCGTTTTGCTTAGAATAGTTGAATCTCCGGTCGGTCTATTTTCGCATCGTGTTGCTTAGAATTGTTGAATCTCTCGTCGGTCTAAGCCTGCAAAAACACCTGAATTTGGGGCCATGGGTCAGCCCATTGTCATCCCTAATCGCAATTTCATCTACTCTACAATGCAGGTGACTCTAGTTCATCTGGTTCTGATCCAATAGCAATGATGGAGTTCTACATGAAGAAGGCTGCTCAGGAAGAGAGAAAGAGACAGCCTAAATATAACAATGATGAGATGCCTCCACCTGCTTCACTTCAAGGTTCTTTTTTTCTTTTTCTGTGTTGTTTGTGTGCTGGAAAATGATCTCCATGTTTTCCCTTGTATGGTCACTAACTTCTAAATTTGTTCACAGCTGCTTCTGCAAAAAGAGGTCATCACATGGGTGACTACATCCCGCAGGAGGAGCTTGAGAAGTTTATGTCTACCTGTAATGATGCAGCGGCTCAAAAAGCTGCTAGAGAAGCTGCAGAGAAGGCTAGAATCCAGGCTGATAATGTTGGGCATAAACTTCTGTCAAAAATGGGTTGGAAGGAAGGCAAGAAACCCTACCCAAAAGGAAAAGAAAAATCAAAAGAAAAACTAACATATATATGCATGCAATATATGGATTTACTTATCCTTGTACAATATTACGCTTGCTTGTATTCTACTGACATAGTGGGTGATTCCCAGGTGAGGGTTTGGGGAGCTCAAGGAATGGTATATCATATCCAATTGCAGCTGGTAATGTAAAGAAAGACAACTTGGGTGTTGGTGCTCAGAATCCCGGTGAGGTGGCCCCAGATGATGATATCTATGAGCAGTATAAAAAGCGGATGATGCTTGGCTATCGATATAGACCTAATCCTCTGGTATAATATCTTGTTCTTCCATTGATATGTTGTCTGAAGCTATCATGTGGTTACTGAATTGTTGCAAGATTAAACTTGTGCTAATGATGTTCGGGTTCTCTTGCACAGAACAACCCTCGAAAAGCATATTACTGAGTGCTTCTCATGCAATATTCAGCAATTCATCCTGCAAAGGTTTGTAATTGTCAGGAACGTCTTGAAGGATTCTATACCTTTCAAAGAATTTGGGATCCTCCTGAAACTGAACAAAGGTGTAAAAGTTGGTTATTCTTTTCCATCTGTTTTAAGGATGAAAGTTATAACAGCGGTATGAGCAAAGGCTACAATGTTCGGAGTACCCCTTGAAGCTGATACCATGCAAGTCCTACTTTGAGTTTTAGTGTGCGTGTAGATGAAAGTTTGTCTTGATTGCAACGGATTGATTGTGTCAAATGTGATAGTGTTACAAACACAAATACAAATCGTTTCAACATTTTACATATTCATTTTGAACAATCACAATGGCGATTGTTTCCAAGTCTCTGTTTGAATTAGTCTGATCTGACGTGAAGAAAATCCAGTTTCTTAGCAAGAAGTATATTAAATACAAATTATGCTTCAGAAAATTATAATTATATACATTGCTCTTGTTTTTCCAAGGAAAAAAGAGATGCAAATTCAGATGCTTTTAAGCAAGTAGACTAATCATGCAGGACTGGGCACCCGAAGGTAAGAATATGTGTGCGTCAGGTCATGAGTACTCGGGATATGTGCTGTCTGTGATGAATGACGGGTTTTTGCGTTGTTATGGATACCGTTCCGTACAGGCTGGTACATTCCGTACCGGCTCAAATCCGGTACCGATACCTTGACTTTAGTACCACGCAAATTCCTTTATTCCCACATTTACGGAAAGTTTCACATCAGTCTTTCTTTTCACCTTTAAACATAAAGTAAATGGTTTGTGAACAAATACAAATTGGATCCCAAACATAAGTTAGTATGATAATACAAGTTTAAACAGCTTGGTGAACTTGGTTCCCATGTTTCATCAGAAATTGTACTTAGCATCATTCACAGAATAAAAAGCACGCATTTGTTTGATTCTGTACTGCTTGTGACTCTAAAGAGATTCTCGAGGATAGTAGAAAAAGTGCCTCTGTCACTCTTTGGATTGGACTGGTTCTACTACTACAGATGCCTTTGCCTTGCATAATTCATGTTATTCCATATTCCCCATTTCTAAATCAGTTCCTTTTCTACTATACAAATTTCATTAAGCTCAAGTAATTAGTGATTGAATAGTCCTGTAGCAAGCAATAAGAAATTGATGTTATTTCTTGTATTGAAGTTTGAGGCTGATAAGCCAAGTGGGGATGGAAAGTTATACTTATCAAATTTAAAGATTCCTTCTTATCTTCTCTTATCTGATAGAACAAATCCCTTCCATAATACTACCTCTTACTAATACTAACATTAACTTTACCAAGAACCATAAACCCATTTCTGGTCAAATGGCATACTTAGATTATTGAATAAGAAAAGGGTTGACATTTGTCAAAGTCAACCAATTCTACATTGTTTTTGTCATATTTGTGTGATCTGCTCTTATTTTTCCATTTCAGCAGTTCAAATCTTTTAACTTTCTTTCATTTTCATTTGGGTCAATACTTTCATGATCTAATCAAAAGTCACACACACAACCATGTCCCTCACGCCACGTATTGGCTTAAACAATGGTGTGTGTTCACTGGCTTTCTTATTAATTTATCTCTGCTTTAGTCTAGGTATGTATGGCTCCTTTTTTTCACTTTCTTTTTGACAATCGAAATTATAGAAGGAACTGTTGCAATGTCGGCTTGACGGAAGGCTCAGAATGTTCACACGATATGCTCTGTTATCTTTTGCCTTCATTTGTCTTTTATGGTGCTATTGCTTACTCTGTTCTGACAAATAAAGAAAGACCTTAAGAGAAATAAACAAAGACTGGCATATTAAAAATCATAGTGGAAACCGAAGCAACATATAAACAAATATTGAAATGAGTAAAAGGTAGTGACAAAAAGATTGCTTTTTTAATTATGTAGTTCACCAAAAAAGAGGCTAAACACGACCCACCCACACCTAAGTCCGGAAAGGTTTGTCTCTTCTGTACACCCAAAAGAGCAGAGCAAGGAAGAACAGAGCAGCCACCAGGGACCCCGTCTGCTACGCCACGTTTTTTTTTTCCCCTTTCAACGCTAACAACAGCACATCACGATTTAACTTCTCTGCAAGACTTGGCTTGACCCGTGGCCGTAAGTAAAAGTATTCGAATACGACGCCTTTGGACGATTTTTGGATGACAAAGTTGTTTTCCTCACCCCCGACCATTCATTGCTCTGCTTCATTCTTAATCTTATGTTAATATCAGAAAGCGTTAAACTTAAGACTCCACAAAACATCCCAGTTAAATAAAATATTCTCGTGAGTTTAGTCAACGTGTACGATTACCTGTCATGGACCACACCGATGGCATCCTCAGCAATTAACTCCAGTCTCAAGTGTCTTTTTGTAAGAAATGACTCCATAAATGTACAGTTCAATGGCCGAGACAAGAGACAGCGTTTCCCCTGCTCACCCCTTCTTGCTCTGTTTCTTGGTTTCAGTGTTCTGAAGAAACAGAAACATTAGAGTGATTGATTCAAACTCAGGTACATTGATCACTCCCTTTCCGAAATGGGTATTCAATTCTTTTCACTTAAAGATAGTATTGTTTTAAAAAGTCTCTACTTTCTTGTGAATTGTTTGTCTTGTAGCTAACAGATCAGGAAAGATTCTTAGCTGAAGCAAAGCTAGTTTCTTTTTCTTGTACATGTTGCGGTTTTAGATATATGAAGTAACTTTCTTTTGAAGGTTCAGACCCGCTTAACTAAGCACGAACTCTTAAGTTTTGGGTTTCCTTAACTGACATGTGAATTGATTTCCCATTGCGTAGCTTTCAGGTTGGATTTACGTTAAAGGAAAAGCTTTACCTTTCTTGGGATACTTCAAATTTTCCAATTTGAAGAACAAGCGAAATCAGGAGTTGAAGTTTCGTTCCGGGGCCGAGAATAGCATACCATCGTGATTTGGAATTCGGTTGAAGGAGGTCAGCTTCAGGTATTGTTACTTGGTAGTTTTGAAATGCTAATTTTACTTTTTTGCGAGACAAAAGAGAAAGTGAAGATGGCACTGAATGATGGATGGCATATTGGTATTAGTAATTGTCAGGAACATTCAGCAGAAGAATGAGCCTGTCGTATGGTCATACTTTCATGTACTCAGAAGGAGAACTGAGAAAGAACCAAGATTCCATGGACTTCAGCCACCACAATTATCATCAACAAGAACACAATTCAGGGCTGATGAGTTACCGCTCTGCACCAAGCTCATTCCTTGATAATCTCGTTAACGGCCATGGAAGTGGAGGCAACGGTGTTGGGTGTGAAGACTTGACCTATTTTCGATCTTTAAGCCCTGAAATGGATGCTCTGTTTTCCAGATTTACGCCACAGACACAAACTAATGGTGTAGCCTCAGGTGATTCCCATTTTCACGACTTGAAAGAATTCGGAGATAGACCAGCTATCAAGCGAGAAATAACAGATTCAGGGATGGTTGGTCATAGTGTAACAGCAGGTACAGGGAATTCTCTGGCTAGTTCTTTTGCCTCTATGAATTCCCCTTCTGTGGACCATCCTATGCAAATGACAAAGATGAACACTGGTCTTCACAGACAAAACAGTTCTCCACCTGGGCTGTTATCCAATCTAAGCGTTGATAATGGTAATTCTCTTCAGTCCTTACTCCAATATGGACTTGTATCATCAAAATTCACTGTATATCGCCTTTGGTTTGTTCTCATAAGAAATTGCTAACAGGTTTAACTAAGGAGTTGAGTTTTGGTCTTTGAACTGAGATGAATAGCTGAAAAATTATTCGTTGAATACAGGTATTGGTGTATCTTATAGAGCTTGTAATGGGACGAATGGAGAAGCAAGTCCATCGACTAGCAGGTTGAGCAACCATGTCAACTTGCCATCAAGGTCGAGACTTTTGCATCAGATTTCTGCAATGGAAGGTGAAAGCTTTGTTGCATCCAAAGATACTAAGACACATTACATCTCCAACTTCACTAGAGACTATTGGGATGACAACTCGTTGAGTGTGATTAAAACAGTGAGAGATAATGATGAGACCCTGTTCTCTTGCTTCAACACTTCAGATCATCAGGTTAAGGTAATCTACCCTATCAAAATAGCTATTGTTCCTCATCAGGATAAGGTAATAGCTATTGTTCCTTTCTGTGACAAATATGATCATATATCTTTGCAGGCTGGAATTTCTGGAAATGGGTTGACCTTGACCCACCACTTGAGCTTGCCTAAGACTTCTGGAAACATGGAGAAATTCTTGCACTTTAAAGGCTCTGTTCCTTGTAAGATTCGAGCAAAAAGAGGGTGTGCTACTCACCCACGAAGCATAGCAGAGAGGGTGTGTATTTGATAATAAACTCAAGTTGGTTCTTCCCATTAGACCAATGAAAAAAACATCTTATATTCATCAACTTTTAGGTAAGAAGGACTCGTATCAGTGAGAGGATGAGAAAACTGCAAGGGCTTTTTCCCAACATGGACAAGGTATGAATTGAGGAGATGAGATTTCAGTCTGAAAAATGATTCTTTAGAAGTTGTCACAGATCATGAACTGAACTATCTATTACTTGTTGATAGCAAATAAACACAGCAGATATGTTAGATGTGGCAGTTGAGTACATTAAAGACCTCCAGAAGCAGGTCAAGGTAACTAACATATATATTATATATAGAAGAAATGAATCAACTACCTCTACCTGTCTGTCTATCTAGTTTTGCCTGATATGTTTCTCATTTGGCAGACATTGACGGATACCAGAGCCAAGTGCACTTGTTCAAGGAAACAGAAACCTTGTTCATCCCCTACTTGATCTCAATCTGTACAGATACAGTACAGATACAGTACAGTAGTAGTAGCAGCAGCAGCAATATAAAGAAAAGGCTTGTTTTCTAGTTTCTTGTAATAGTAACATGGATAATTCCACAAGTCTTGTGCTGTGAACGGGCAATTCGTATACAAAACTTAAACAGCTGTAGATTTTTTTTTTCTGTACTTTAATAAATTTAAGAAAATCTCTTATTTTTAAATTTTAAACATTTTTCTATGATTAAAAATTCTAATCAATTTGATCAATTTAACTGTAAAATTTTTGAACTGTTTAACTTTTCGATTCAGTTTTCAATTTTCTGGTTCAATTTATTTTAATACTCTTGATGTTAAAAACTTATTAATTTATTAATTAATCGGTCAAT
Source organism: Erythroxylum gracilipes (assembly GCA_026413385.1). Classification (NCBI taxonomy): domain Eukaryota; kingdom Viridiplantae; phylum Streptophyta; class Magnoliopsida; order Malpighiales; family Erythroxylaceae; genus Erythroxylum; species Erythroxylum gracilipes. Next base: position 25,218,497 of record JANZLC010000009.1, read on the forward strand.
TAGTTAATAATTTCTTATAAATTAAAATAAATAAATTAATTTTTATTTAACAATCTTTTTTTCAACTGAACTTAATTTTTTTTTACTGAATAGAACAATACCTTTTAATTATATTTCAAATTCTTTAATTTTATTCAATTTTTAGTCAATTTTATGACAGATGATATTTACGTTAATCAATCAATTGTCACTAAAGTAGGAATTTTAAATAATTATAATAAATTATTAGTTTAGATCAAATTTAATTAGCTTGATTTAAATTGAATAATTGAGTTAATCGTCATATAATTATTATTGTGTATATTTAGTTATTATTTTTTTTTATCAAAATCAATTTTAAAAAATAAGATTACAAAAAAATTTGGAAAATTAATTTTTTAAAAAGTACATAAAGTATTTCTAATATAGAAAAATAGCAATTTTCTTTTCTCCGGTGGTCCGGTGTTCTTGTTACTGTACAAGAACACCGGAGGACTTAGGAAAGTACAACGTAGGCGTGGTGGTGGTCGATAATTACAAAAAATACTGATTAATGAATAAATAAATAAATAAATAAATAGCCGTTTAAATGAGCCCACCTACAGCACCAAAAGCTGTTGTTCCTGCTCTTCTAGAATTTGCCGTCTTCTCATTCCGACCAACCAAAGACATTTATGCATGTATGTATGTATGTATAATCTTCTCGTCTGCTTCGTCACCATTTTAGCTCTTTAAACTTCTTATGAATTTCTCGGACTCTAAATCCTTGTACCCTTTAGATAGATAGAGACATAGATGCAATGTTGATACGTAAGTGTTTATAATTTATATATATATATATAGTTGATCCTGAAACTCAAGGTGAAAGATGCCCAATATGCAAATGAATTTGAATCAGAAGATCGACTACGTGTTCAAAATCGTGCTGGTAGGGGATTCGGCAGTGGGAAAATCTCAGTTATTGGCACGATTTGCGCGGAATGAGTTCAATATAGACTCCAAGGCCACGATCGGCGTCGAGTTTCAGACTAAAACTCTTATCATCGATCACAAAACCGTTAAGGCTCAGATTTGGGACACTGCTGGTCAAGAACGGTACTTTTTCCATTGCTCTGCAATCCCTTTGATTTGTTAAATTACATTTTGTTTCTGAGTTGATTAAATGGGTTCGTTCATCGATTCTCGCGCATATATATATACACTTCTTTTTTCTTCTTTAGTTCCATAAAATCCTATTCCACTTCTGGAGTTCAGGTAAAGAGATTGAAGGTTGTGTGAGCAAATGATGTAATGCATTTTGGTTGATCTTTTCACGGGACTTGGGGACATTCATGAAGATCATTTCTCTCAAGCTAGATGTGATTATGGTCAAAATTTTCCAAAATCCTGCTTTGTGCCCAAATTAATTAGCTTAACTAATCACTCCACTTTCTGTCTTAGTCTGATATAAAGCATCGATTTTTTATCATCAGACGGTGGAGTTGTAATATTCCCTCTGGCAATTTCAATCACAACGTGTTCTGCTTCACTGCTTTGTTTTAGTTGCTATCAGTTATTTGTCAGTCTCGCAGTTCACCTACAGCTTTTGCTCATATAACAAGTCGACTGATCATAGTATTGGGATTATCAGATAAATGACCAATGATGAATGTTATAGCTTTAGGATGGCCGTTCTATGTGGAGATCTCTTGCAATACCATAGAGAAATTGTAAGCTAAGACAGGATGAAGAAGATTACATGAACTTTTAACTTAGATTCAATGATTTATTATACACTTACACAGACAAATGGAGTTCCTGTTTTCTACAGCAAAATGTTTGATGAGCCTATTTGCAAATGGGACAAAACAATATGTGACCCTCGGTCTGTTTGCATCAATAACAGGTATCGAGCAGTAACAAGTGCATACTACAGAGGTGCTGTGGGGGCAATGCTGGTCTATGATATAAGCAAGCGCCAGTCGTTTGATCATGCGGCCAAATGGTTGGAGGAATTGCGGGAGCATGCTGATGGCAATATCATCATAATGCTTGTAGGCAACAAGTCTGATTTGGGAAGTCTTCGAGCTGTTCCTGTCGAGGATGCTAAAGAATTTGCTCAAAAAGAAAACCTTTTCTTTGTGGAAACATCTGCCCTTGAGGCCACTAATGTTGAATCAGCTTTCCTTTCGATCCTGACTGAGATTTATGGAACTGTGAGCAAGAAAGCCCTTATTGCCAATGATGAACATGAATCTGGCGGAAATTCATCACTTCTCAGGGGAACTCAGATTGTTATCCCCGGACAGGAGGCAGAATCAGGAAGGAGGAGTTGCTGTGGCACATAATAACACCGTCCATTTCCTTTCACGATGATCGGCATCCCTGTTCGCACAGCCCTCCCATTCTAAAAAATTTGCAGGTTTATTGGGCTTGAAGATCAAATTTCAAGTGTCCATCTATACAGGGATCTCATGTTGTCGTAATCCAAAATGGACTAAACTTGTGTATGTAAATCACAACATGCATCTCAAAAACACAAGATCATTTACGTGTAACAAGATATACATGCATATTATTCATGTATTTAGCAACAGAAGTATAACTGAAAAATATATATACCTTCAGGGACGGATTTACATTGGAGGCAAGTGGAGGCACTTGCCCCCATTACCTCCAAAAATTTTCATATAAAAAATTATTATTTAAAATTTTGCACTCATAAAAAAAATATTTTTGCTTCCATTAAAATTTTGTCCCCATTAAAAATTAAATTTTACCCCTATAAAAATTTTGCCCCCACTCGAAAGTTTTTTTGAATCCGTCCTACTTCCAGCCATTGCTCCACTGATGTCCAAGTAACGTCTCTGAATTTTTAAATCTTCTAGCCTTTGTATCCACGATGCGATGGTGTTGAAAATTCCTTTTCGTGTGTGAGAGGATAGGGACCCAACATCGTTTTTAAATTGCTTTATCGCCTTTGCCCATCACAGAGGATGAAACATGGAAGTATGGGTGTTAACGTTTGCATAGTTAAGGGTTAAGCATTAAATGGACCATAATCTCAACAGTAGGAACAATAGGAAGATTTGAAAAAATCTTACATTCTCCCACTTGGTCCATTTAACCCAACAACAAACATAACAAGAAACCAAATATATTAATCATGGCGATAGGTCCTCTTATAGTAAGTATTATCTTCCATGTATTACATATATAAAATTTCTATTATTAGCCCTTAAACTTAATGAATAAACCATCTGTTTATTCTAGGTCCAAATTAGATGATATCTCTCAATACCAATCAAATATATGTGTGTACAAAAACATATGAGAAAATATCAAATTAAATAAGAGTTCCATTGAAACAACAAATGTACAATAAAAATCACATTATGGAACCAAGTCCTATTTGCACTACGTGATCCTTAAACTGCTTAGGTGACATGCCTTTAGTTAAAGGATCCGCAATCATCAAATCAGTGCTAATGTGCTCTATGTCAACTTTCCTTTCTTTAAAATGTTCTCTTATGGCTAAATACTTAATGTCGATATGCTTACTTCGACTTTCACTCATGTTATTTTTAGCCATAAAGACTACAGCTGAGTTGTCGCAGTATAACCTTAACGACTTAAAAATTGAATCAACAACTCTAAGCCCAAATATGAAATTCTTCAACCATACACCATGCGAGGTGGTCTCAAAACATGATACGAACTCAGCCTTCACAGTGGAGGTAGCAATCAGGGTTTGCTTGGCAATTCTCCAAGATATAGCTCCACCAGCTATCATGAAAATATAACCAGATGTTGATTTCCTTGAATCAATGCAGTTAGCAAAGTCTTAATCGGAGTATCCAACTACTTCCAGATTCTCAGTTTGTCTATACATAAGCATGCAATCTTTTGTGCCCTGAAGATATCTCATAACCTTCTTTGCAGCTTTCCAGTGGTTAACACCTGGATTACTCTGATATCCATCTAACATTCCAATAGTAAATGCGATGTCAAGTTGGGTGCAGAACTGAGCAAACATAAGGCTTCCAACAGCTGAAGCATATGAACTCATTCTTCGGACATTGATTCAAACTGAATCTATCACCCTTCATTATGGGTGCTACACTTGGTGCACAATCTTTCATCTGAAATCTCTCTAAAACTTTGTTGATATAAGTCTCTTGAGACAAACTCAAAATGCCTCGAGATCTTTTTCTATGGATCTTGATGCCAATGACATAAGATGCCTCACTCATATCTTTCATATCAAAATTCTTTGAGAGAAATTGTTTCACCTCATATAGTAAACCCTTATCATTAGTCGCAAGTAAAATGTCATCAATGTATAACACAAGAAAACAAGTCTTACTCTCACTAACCTTCTGGTATAAACATTGGTCCATTATATTTTCTTCAAAACTGAATGAATGATAACCTCATAGAATTTTAAATACCACTGTCGGAAGGCTTGTTTTAATCTATATATGGATTTATTAAGCTTGCAGACTAAATGTTCATTATCACTAGAAGAGAATCCTTCAGGTTGTTTTATGTAAACCTCTTCCTCTAGTTCACCATTGAGGAACGCAGTTTTCACATCCATTTGATGTAACTCAAAATCAAAATGAGCTACCAATGCTATGATTACATGAAAGGAATCTTTCTTAGATACATGAGAAAATGTCTCCGTATAGTCGATTCCTTCCTTTTGAGTGAACCCTTTGGCAATAAGTCTTGCTTTATGTATCTCAATATTGTCTCGTGAGTCTTTCTTTGTCTTAAATACCCATTTACATCCAATGGCTTTCACAACATTTGGCAACACAACAACATCCCAGACTTGGTTAGATGTCATAGAATCCATCTCATCTTTCATAGCATTATACCACAGGTCCGATTTCTTAGAACTTATGGCCTGTGAAAACATTTCAGGATCATTTTCAGCTCCAATTTTGTAATCTGACTCTTGTAGATACACTATATAATCACTAGGTATTGCTGACCTTCTAACTCTAGTAGATCTCCTCAATGTTGTATCATCATCCTCACGAAGAATTTGTTGCTCAACTTGTTGTTCAACTGGTTCCTCAACAATTTCTGGTTGTTCCTCATTTACAACTTAAACTACTAGATTGGTATTAACAGCTTGTGGAACTTCATTAACTGGTTGTCCAACACCTGTTTCAACTTGAGGGGTGTGAATGACATTAATCTATCACTTGAACCAGAGGGTTGAGCTTCATAATGGCCCTTTTCAAAAACTATGTCTTGAAATTGACCACTCCCACTAATCAAGCCATTCTTAAGAAATTTTACATTTCTTGATTCCACAATTCTAGTGCTGTGAGATAGACAATAGAATCTATACCCTTTAGACCTTTAAGCATATCCAATGAAATACCCACTAGTGGTCCTTGAGTCTAGCTTCTTCTCTTGTGGGTTGTAAATTTTCACTTCAGATCGGCATCCCCAAACGTGTATATGCCTCAAACTTAGTTTCTAACCTTTAAAAAACTCAAAAGGTGTCCTTGAGATGGAACTCAGTTTAATATATACACAGCCGTCTTTAGAGCTTTAGTCCACATGAATTGAGAAAGTTTTGTGTTACTCTTCATACTTCTCACCGTATCCATTAAAGTTTGGTTTCTTCTTTCTGCCACACCATTCTAATCCGGAGAACCAGGCATGGTGTACTAGGCAATAATCCCATATTCCTGAAGAAACTTCACAAAAGGACCAGGCGCTTATCCACTTTCAGTGTATCTACCATAATACTTTCCACCTCTATCAGACCTCACGATTTTAATCAGTTTTTCATATTAATTTTTCACTTCAGCCTTAAACATTTTAATGGCATCCAAAGCTTCTTCCTTAGAACGAAGTAAGTAGAGATACATATATCGCGAATAATCATCTATCAAGGTGATAAAGTATTTTGGACTATTTGCGTCCATATTAGGACAACAAATATCTGTATGTATGATTTCTAACAGGTTTGTACTCCTCTTGACACCCCTTTTAGACTTGTTAATTTGCTTAGCCTTAATGCAATCCACTCAAGTCTCAAAGTCAGCAAAATCTAAAGTACGAAGTACCCCTTCATTCACTAATTTCTTGATTCTCTCAATGGAGATGTGCCCTAATCTACGGTGCCATTACATAGAGGATTTTTCATTCACAACGTATCGTTTCAATTCAGCAGTGACATGCATTGAATTATAGGGATCATCATTTTGTAGCTGAATGGAATAAAGACCATCAGATAATGTACTATAACCAATAACTTCAGATCTATTATATAAACTAAAACCAGAATCTGAAAAGTTAAAGGAAAAACTAAAAAGTACAAGTCTTGATACATAAATCAAATTTCTAGAGAAATTTGGAACATAAAAGGTCTTTTCTAAACACAAAATAAAGCCACTGATCAAAACCAAACTGTAAGTGCTAATGGCTTTCACATGTGAACTCGTCTTGCTTCTTGAATAGATGTATTATTCACTTCCTATTGGCTTCCTTAGGTTTTGCATACCCTGCAGGATATTTGAAACATAGATTGTATAACCATAATCAGTCCACCATATGTTATGATTAACATTAACTATATTAGATTCATAACAAACAAATGAAATCGGAGTACCTTTCTTTTCGAGCAAGTTCTTAAATTTAGCACAGTCTTTCTTCATGTTTCCCTTCTTCTTATAGAAGAAACACTTTGACGGTTTCTTTATATCGGACTGAGGAGAAAATTTGCCTTTTCCCTTATTTTTGACATCATCTTGTCTCTTCTTTCTTGAAACAGTCAAATTTACCCTTTCACCCTCTTTCATCAACAACCTCTCCTCTTCTTGCACGCATATGGTCAACAGTTCATTGATCGACCACTTGTCCTTATGTGTGTTAAACATAGAATGTAAGGAAAGATTATGATATTGTAACCGCCAAGGCTTTCAGTTGAGCCGCTATGTCCTTCATATACATGATATGATCATGTATGCCCTTTATTCCAGTGAGCCTCAAGGATGACAACTGAATAATCAAGCTGCTGGCAAGGGCCTTATCAGATGTAGCGAATTGCTCATCAATGGCCTTCAATAGATCCTTGACATTATTATGTTGTTTGACAGAACAACAAATACCAGCAGATATTTTGGTCTTTATGAACATTACGGAGAGGCGACAACAACGTCTGAAGTGTTGGTTTCCATCGTGATCGGTGGTTTATCCTTTCTAATAGCATAGTCTATATCCATACTGCCTAAATGAAGCAGAATTCTCTCTTTTCACACAATATAGTTGTCACCTCTCAATTCAGGAATATCACACTTAATATAATAAATATTCACAGTTTGAGTAATTGCAAATTCAAAAATAAAATATATGCTTGTTATATATAATTTGAGACCAAAAATATTTCATGCTTTACCAATGTAAATCATGCTTTTAACAGATGAATCTAGTGTCATAAGACTTGCCTGTGGGCTAAAGTTCTACTCAATTAGATTCATCTATAACTTTATGACAAAGATATTGAATTATATTCCTTCTCTTAATTCCTGTGGGTAGATTAAGAAATATAATATGATATTTCATCATAATTAATCATACAAATATAACAAAATTCCTGTGGGTAGATTTTATCATATCATGTATGATTAATTACAATTAACAATTTAATGTGATCTTAAAACTAAATATATAATCGTAATTAATTTGAGATACTGTGGCTACTCCCAATTAATTAAAATCATATTGATCACTCACATTACCTTAAGCTTAAATAAAGTCTAAACATTTGCATCAATTAATAAATAATGCAAATAAATCAAATAATAATGCACAAATTATTTAATCTAATTTTTGTAAGAACTGAATATGAAAGAATAAAATTGTGGAATACATGATCGTTATTTCATTGATAAACATGTATATTTATACATAATTCAAGTATTGATGTTGACCATTGATCTTTTATTGTTTTGATCTAATGGTTGTCATTTATAACAACATAGCAATGATAGTTATTTATACAGCTGGGAATGTTGAGTGAATTAATTTGATGAAGTGCAGGTGCAATGGAACTCTTCTAGAATGCTGAAGAAGAATGAAAATTGGATTTGGGCCAGGCCTGTATAAAAGATTATTGGGCTTTTATGAGTTAAAGAGGATCTAACCCACTTAAAGATTGAGTTGGCCCAACCTTTCCAGCCCTCTTGAAGATTAACTTGGCCCATCCTTCGGTAACCTTTCTTCAATCTCGACGTTGTCTTCTCGAACATTCCCTGTCAAGCGAGAGTGAGGGAGAACTGACACATGAAGCTTGGAGATTCAACGTCGATGTTCTGGATGCTGGCCTATCTTCAACATCGACGTCGTCTTCTTAAACATTCCCTGTCAGACGAGACTGAGGAAGAACTGAAACATGAATTTTGGAGATCAACATCGACATTCTGGTTGCCGTGAGCGGTTTTGTGAGTAAGTCTACTAATTGATCTTCAGTATTTACATATCTCACATCTAATTATCCACTGGTTAATTTATCTAGTAAGAAATGTACATCGACTTCAATGTGCTTCGTGCGAGCGTGAAAGACTGGATTTTGGGCAAGTAATCGAGCTCCATCATTGTCACACCAAAGAATTGGTGTGTGTTGTAGAGTAAACCATAATTCTCTTAGTAGTGAATGTAGCCATAGAACCTCTGTAGAAATCTGAGCTAGGGCTCTGTATTCTGCTTCAGTACTGGAGCGGGATACTGTAGTTTTGCTTCTTTGAACTCCAAAATACCAAATTGTCCCCTAGGAGGACACAACCATTTGTTGTGGACTTCTTATCATCTAGATTTCTTGCCTAATCAGAGTCACTATAAGCTTGCAGTGATAGAGGTTGTGGTGATGGACGAAAATGAAGGGCAAAGGTAGTAGTCCCTTTTAGGTATCAAAGTACTCTCTTACAGGCAATCTAGTGTGTGTCTAGAGGTCTCGATAAATATTAACTTAACCTATTGACAGTGAAGCTGATATCAGGGCGTGTGTGATATAGGTATTGGAGTGTATCGATGATGCTGCGATACAAGGTGGGATCAGCAAATGGATGACCATCAAGAGCAGATAGCTTGGTGCCAAGTGCAAGAGGAGTTGGACATGGTGAGAATTCTGTCATTTTGGCACGAGCAAGAAGATCTAAGATGTATTGCCTCTGTGAAAGGTAAAAGCCTGTCTTGTCCCTATATACTTCAAAACCAAGAAAATGGTTAATACTGTCCAATGTTTTAAAGCAAATCTGCTATTTAGGTGCTGTATGATCAACTTGATTTCTGCATTTGAGTTCCCTCTTACTAATATGTCATCAACATATATTAGTAATAGCAATAGTGAACCTTTGTTTTGCCTGTAGAATAGGGATGTGTCAGATATTGAATTTTTGAAACCCATTGTAGTAGTGTAGACCTGAGAGTATGTTAAGTCAAAACTGACTTTACGTATTGATTAAGTTTTGATGATAAACAAAGAGAACGATAAAAATGAAAAGCAGCTGAATGATCGTCTGGAAAGGAATTCTAACAAAAACCAGACGAAGCAAAGTCAATGGAGAAATAAGAAGAAGCAATCGGTTTCATGACGGAAGATGACTTATCACAAAAAGCAGAAGATAGTTTTTTAATTCAAGTCACTTACGAAGAAATCAGCTGAAGCAGAAATCAGCCGAAGCAGAAAAGTAGCTGATACGAAAAGCAGACGAAAGCTTTACAAAGCGGAAAAGCAGACGAAAGCTTTACAAAGCGGAAAA
>JANZLC010000009.1:25239121-25261938 GCA_026413385.1 Erythroxylum gracilipes
TCAGGTTTGAGTTTGCATACAGACACATGGATCCTGGCTTTCGGGAAGGTCCCGGCAACAAAAATTTTTGTTTTCCGTACCCCGTGTATATGATACATGGACCGGGATTTTCCTACACTGTATTCTTCCAAATTCAAAAGTCGATTGCTATCATGGCGCAGGGAACAATACAGTTGCAGCGTATTTCACCAAAATCAAAGCCCTTTGGGACGAACTAGAAACATATCGGGCACCATTGACTTGTAATCAATTTCAAGCACACCTTGAACAAAGGGAGGAAGACAGACTCATGCAGTTCCTCACTCAATGATTCATACAAAACAGTCAGATCCAACATACTGATGATGTCTCCGTTGCCAAATGTTCGTCAAGCCTATTTTCTAGTTGTTCAAGAGGAGATGCAACGTTAGGTTACGTCCGAATCAGTTGAAAATTTTTCAATAGCAGCCGCAATACCAGGAAAGAGGGGCAGTTCAAAAACATCTAAGGAGAAAACATGTGATCACTGTAATAGATCGAGGCACACGATAGCTGAATGTCGTACCCTTAATTTCACTGCAAATACTGTGATAAAAGGGGACATACGGAGGATATATGCCAGTTGAAGCATGGATCCAATCCTCGTTCTGGTCAATTCCAAGGGTAAAGAAATCCTGGACGAGGAAGTCAACCCACAGTTAACATGACAGAATCATCTCAGGAAGCATTCGAGGGTGATTCATCCAACCCAATACGGAACTTCACTCCCGAACAAATTCAACAGTTGGCGTTGGCTATATTTGTATTAAATCAAAACAATTCATCTAGTAATGTTGATGCATATGCAAATGTTGCAGGTTTGTTCCCATCAACTCATGTGTCTGTTAATTCTAATAGCATTGGTTCTTGGATTTTGGATACTGGCGCCACAACTCACATCGTGTCTAATGCTTCCCTATTAACCGAACTGAGACCTTCTAGCATCACCAATGTTAATTTACCAACCGGACCCCTCACCAATTACACACACCGGCATTGTCATTTTTAATCCAAATTTTGTGCTTAATAATGTCCTATGCATTCCGACCTTCAATTTAAATTTGATTTCAGCCAGTAAACTTACCAGTGATTTAAATTGCTGCATCATATTCCTTCCTAACTTTTGCATTTTGCAGGACTTGGTTTCAGGGAAGACGATTGGCTTGGGTATACAACATGGTGGTCTATATTACACGTCTCCGACCTGCAATAATCTGGCTACCTTTTATGTTTCACAGTTTCTTGACCTTTGGCATTTACGCCTTGGTCATCTCTCTCTTTCTCGCTTTAAGTTGCTTTCCCATTTAATTCCCATTAGTCTTATGGAATTAGAGAATAATTGTCCAATTTGTCCAAAGGCAAAGCAGACACGCCTACCTTTTTCAATAAGTTCAATATAAACAAAATCTCATTTTTCACTTTTACACTGTGATGTCTAGGGTCCTCACAAAACACCTACACACTCTGGTTCACGCTATTTTCTCATCATTGTCGACGACTTTACCCGTTGCATATGGATCTTTCTTATGCATCAAAAATCGGAAACATAATTTTTATTAACCGATTTTGTGAATTTCGTTGAAACTCAATTTCAAACATCTGTTAAAATGATAAGGGTGGATAATGGCACCGAGTTTATTCCCATACGTAGCTTTCTTCAAAATAAAGGAATCGAACTCCAAAGAACTTGCGTCTACACTCCACAACAAAATGGAGTTGTGGAACGCAAACATCGTCACATACTAAATGTTGCTCGTTCACTCCTTTTTCAATCCAATGTTCCACTTCAATTTTGGGGTGAATGTGTCTTAACTACCGTATACCTTATAAATCGCATCCCTACACCATTGTTGTCTAATAAATCACCATTCGAGATCCTTTATAACCGACCACCATCTTTAGCACACTTGCGGGTTTTTGGGTGTCAATGCTATGTCACTAATGTCCACCCTAAGCATAAATTTGATTCACGTGCATCCATTTGTGTTTTCATGGGGTATCCACATGGTCAAAAGGGTTACAAAGTTTATGACTTGCACACCAAAAAAATGTTTGTAAGTCGTGATGTTCATTTTCAGGAAAATATTTTTCCCTTTCATGCTTCTTTACTACCATCATCAACGCCTTCCTACACCTCACCCAATCTACTCATCGATACTACTTCTCCACATGATCCCATTCCTTCTAGTCCACCAGCCTCGCCAGACGGCTCCACGTCTAATCCATATTTGCCTCATTCTCCTATTCTCCCAGATTCGCCTTCCGATTCACACACTCCCATTCTAGCCTCTTCTTCTCCTACTGCTTCCCCAACTTCACAGGACCCTATCCAAATTGAAACGGACGCAGCTCCACCTCTCCGCCGCCCCACTCAAGAAAAGCAGCCACCTGTGTGGCACATAGACTACGATATGTCTACTCATGCCAATCATTCTTCATCCGACTCCAATTCTGGCAAAAGTATGAGGTACCCACTTTCTTCCTATTTATCTGTTTCTCATTTCTCTTTTAGCCACCGTGCCTTTCTAGCTCTTTTGACAGCCCAGATCGAGCCTACCACATATGACCAAGCCACACAGTATCCCATTTGGTGCCAGGCCATATTCGCTGAACTCCAGCCATTGGAACGAAACAACATATGGCAGTTTGTTCCTCTTCCTCCCGGGCACAAACCAATTGGTTGTCGATGGGTGTATAAAATCAAATATCACTTGAATGACACCATTGAGCGTTTCACAACACGCTTGGTCACCAAAGGCTATACTCAAGTGGAAGGTATAGATTACAAAGAAACTTTTTCCCTGACTGCCAAACTCACTACTCTTCGGTGTTTGTTAACTGTGGCTGCAGCAAGAAATTGGTACACCCATCAACTGGACGTTCACAATGCTTTCCTCCATGGGGCCCTTCACGAGAAAGTTTATATGACTCCTCCTCCCAAATTACACCGACAAGGGGAGAATCTGGTATGTCGGCCAAATAAATCTCTCTATGGGTTGAAACAGGCATCACGTAATTGGTTCTCCACATTTGCTGTCACTATTAAAAGGGCCGACTACATACAATCCAAGGCGGATTGCGCGCTTTTTACCAAAGCTCAAGGTACCAAATTCACTGCAGTTCTTATCTATGTGGACAATATTCTATTAACTGGAAAACGATCTGCATGAAATCAAATTACTCAAAGACTATCTGCTCAAACATTTTTTTATTAAAGATCTCGGTGATTTGAAATATTTTCTGGGGATAGAATTTTCCCGCTCTAAGAAAGGGATATTTATATCTCAAAGAAAATATGCACTAGATATTTTGCAAGATACAGGTCTTTTAGTTGCCAAGCCAGACAAATTTCCAATGGAGCAGAATTTGAAATTGACAACCACAGATGGTGATATTTTGAATGATCCAAGCAAATACCGAAGATTAGTCGGCAGGCTGATTTACTTGACAGTGACTAGACCAGACATAGTGTACTCAGTACGTACACTCAGTCAATTCATGCATGAGCCTAGGAAACCACACTGGGAAGCGACATTACGAGTTCTCAGATACATAAAGGGAACTCCGGGCCAAGGTCTCTTTCTACCTTCCAAGAATACTTTGAAACTTAGCGCTTATTGTGACTCAGACTGGGGAAGACGTCGTACAACCAGGCGCTCTGTTTCTAGTTACTGTATTTTTCTCAGCTCATCACTCATTTCCTGGAAGTCAAAGAAACAGACTAATGTGTCCAAATCGTCAGCAAAAGCTAAGTATAGAGCCATGGCTAACACTTGTCTAGAGTTGACTTGGCTAAGCTATTTACTCCGAGATTTGAAAGTTGAGATACGAGAACCAGCTTCACTATTTTGTGATAACCAAGAAGCTTTTCACATAGCAGCTAACCCAGTTTTTCATGAACGAACGAAGCACATTGAAATAGACTGTCACATAGTTCGAGAAAAATTGCTAGCTGGTTTAATTCGACCGTGTTACATTTCTACAAAATTGCAGTTAGCCAACGCATTCACAAAGGCCCTTGGAAGAGAGCAGTTTGAATTTTTATGAATCAAGTTGGGAGTTCTTAATTTACACTCTCCAACTTGAGGGAGAGTATTAAGGAAATTATCATTTAGTTATTGCGTGATTATCTTTACCATTATTAGGAGATCAAGTTTACGTATAATTAGTTGTGTATTACTGAACCTGTAACTACAATTTAGGAGAAGATTAGGACAAGTTACTGTATATATGTATGATGTAATCTATCAATGAAAGTAACGAATTCCATCTGATATTTGTCATGGGTCTTCCTCATTCTCAGCAAAAGCTGGTTTGAAAGACACAGCCCAGAAGGATAACAAAGCAAAAAAAACAGCACTTTGGCAATCATTCTGCAGTATTGAAGTCAGAGTAAGCTCTCACCGGAAGATCACTGGATCTGCTATGCATCTCTCCCAGACTTGGAGGGGTATTAAATACTGAAAAGAAGGATAAGTTTGCAGAAAAAATATGGGACGTGTGGTCAATTGAGGCACATGAGTTGGATAACTTGCCCTGTTTTCAGCTTGTTTAATCTTCTGCATTTACTGCTGCTAAGTGGGTACGTATCAGAACCTTTTCTTCTCATTTTTTTGTTGAAAATAAAGATCCCTTGTGGGGTTTGCAGAAAGTGTTAAAAGCACCATTCCTTCACTGCTCTAGATAGGTACCTAGCTTAATATGCTCTTTCATCACGAATCATAGCATGGACAGGTTGGGTTAGCTATTGGAAGAATCCATTCCTTTCTTCAGTATCTGTGGCTAATACAGATCAACTTTTCTCAACGTACTGAAATTTCATTTTAAGATATTAACTATTCGGAAAGAATTTTGGACACATCTGTATGTATGCGCCTTTGTTTTATGTTAATCAGCTAAAAACGAGACATTCTGTAGGATCACCAATTATGTATTTGTATCTAGAGGTCAGTCCAAATTTCAAAGGCGTTCTCTAAATTCTAAGCAATCTATAAATGACTCGCCAAATACTTTGGTAAATGTAGAGTTATCAGCATGTGCATTTCATATGGTTGCTTGCATCTGCCTCTGGTTTCATCGCTGTGAATCAAATTGATTACATTACTTAGGCTACAAATCTTTACGCGTGAATTATGGAAACAAAAGAGTTTAACCCAAGTAAAAGAGAAGCCAATGAGCATATAGCCCTCGCATAAAGGAACACTACGACTATCTAACTTGCGTGGCTCTAGTTAAAATAGGCTTAGTTGTTGGGAAAGCAAGTGAAACCAGCTCGTGGATTAGTAAATGTACAAGACATCATAATAATTGTATCCTTTCTAGACTTGACATGATTAGCTGCTTTCGAGTGGGTAGGAAGGGCGTTCTTTTAAATTGCATTACCTTGATTGCTTGTTAAAAAATGTAGATGATAAGCAAATGTATCGACCAATGATAGTTAAGATCAAAGGCCTTCCAAGCCAATTGTCATGGGTTCAGCAAGTATGCTATGATATGTTATTGTGTTCATTTATAAATGTTTCATCTACTACTGTTTGCTCGTATCTGGCAGTGCTCGTTATCGTATGTGTTTCGCGAAGGTAATCAGTGTGCTGATTTTTTGGCTAGACTAGGGTCATCGAATTCTCAACATCTGCGTATTTGGGATGATCCGATCCCAAGGATGAGACTTCTCTTGCATAATGATCAGTGTTCAACTGCCTTTTTAAGGCATTAGCCGGGGGGTCTATTGTCTCCGTCCCCTTTTCACCAAAAAAAATATAAATGTGTGCACAAATTTCATTGTAACAACCGCCGTCTACCGTGCAGAGGGTTTTTTTTTTTTTGGGGTAGGTAAAGGGCCTAAGCTCAATGAAGAAAAACTTTAGATGAAGAAAAACTTTAGATGAGTTACACGAGATAGGGTGACTCCAACTGAATCTGAAACAATAAAAAAGAAAGACCCTCCGTAATTTCGTGAAACCAGTGAACTCTTAACGGCAATCTATAGCTATAATTAGCTAGTATTAATAGCTAGTTAATACACACAATAATTCCTCTCTCGATAGACATGGTGCATCCGCATCTCTCAATTCCTAAAAATCAAATCTTTGATAATTGGAGCCATAGTATTAACTACCTGACTTTGTTTATTAGAAATAATGGAAACCATCAAGGCAAAATCTATAGACATATCCACTCTAAATAACCTATGTAAGCAGGCGAGAGTCAACCCATAATAGACTGCCTATAACTCAACCTGCTAAGATGTGCAAAATCTCAAATTTGCACCAAAACTTACTAACCAACAACCGCTAACATCCTTAATCAACTCACCAACTGTTGTCGGGCTTGGATTACCCTTCGAGGATCCATCAGTGCTCAGGCTAGCTTCGAGGATCCATCAGTGCTCAGGCTAGCTCATCCTTCTCGTTGTTTTTGCCAGTTAATCTCAAGTACTCTTCTCCCCTAGTATGTATGAGGAGTAGAGACATCGCATTGCAGACTTTGAGCCAAACTTACTTCCTGAACAAAAGAGTGAATTTCCTTTATGTGATGAACTTTGGACAAGCCGCGATCAAAGCATCACTCATTTCTCCATTCCTAAAGCTTCCATAACACAACACCAAATAGCACAGGCCAAGAGCTATCAACAAGAATGTTCCAGATCATACGAGCTCGCCAACAGTTCCTGAATACATGAGCTAAGGATTTTTCATGATTTGGGCATTCAAAGCAGACTGAAGAATCCGTTAGCAATGGCTGAAAATGCCTCCTGTTAGTCATAAATCGAGATTTCACAATCAACCATAAGTGTGACTAGATGCATAGAGGGCCCTTCCAATCCCAAATCAACTTCCAAATCTTGGTCCTATTCGATCAGATATGCTGTTAAAGAAGACGATATGCTGAACGTGTTGAGAAACAACCACTGGGCTCCAACGACCAACACAGATGATTTGCCTCCTGGGTGATGTGGGGCGAGAAAGTTGCAGCAATTCGTAAAATCATATCTTGAGCAAGAAACATGCTAGAAGCTCCCCACTACCAGCCCCCATGTAAGTCTACATAATCACACACTTTCTTCTCCAACTGATCCTCATGGACCGCAAGAATAGTATGAGAGAGTAAGTTGCCAACAACTCCATGCACCCAATTATCATACCATAATATAACTTGTTGTCCATTACCCACCGACCATGCAGCACCTGCCATCAACTTAGGAAAATTAGTGCAAATATTACGCCAAAGCGGGGATGAATCTGGTTTAGCAACTAAACCCATCTGAAAATCCCTATCCAGCTTATATTTTGTACAAAGAACCTGGTTACAAAGCTTTCCAAGCTCCTTGATAATTGACCAAGCAAGCTTCATATGAATGGCGATATTCATGGCCTCCAAGTTTTTTAACCCAAGACCCCTGGAGATTTTAGGACAGCATACCTAGTTCCAAGAGACTAAATGCATTCGGCGCTGCTCTCCAGTTGCACTCCAAAGAAACTTTTTACAGTAGCTATCAATCTCCGAAAGCAGTCCTTTAGAGATTTTTGTTGTTTGCATTGTGTAGAGGGAAAGTGCACCCAAAACCGATTGGCATAATGTCAATCTGCCAGCCATCGATAAGCCTTCTGCTCGCCATCCTGAAATATTTTTCTATTTCACTCCTTCAGTAAATCTTTCCATCGTAAAAGCATATTGGGTAAAAATTCATATATATCCCAGTTAGTCAAAATAAGCTGAGAATAATCAGGGTGGGTAGTCCAGGCTAGCTCAAAACGGAACGGCTTCCCTCTATCTGGCTGCCTCTGTTGTTGATCAAAACAAACAAGAATTGGGTAATGATCTGACCGAACTCAAGGTAAATGTCTGACAATGGTCAAGGGAAATACTAAAAACCAATCTAAATTGCCAAAAGTCCAATCTAACCTTTCAAAAACCCTACCATAACTTTGACTTTCATGACCTCTTCAAGTAATATTTTGGCCCACTGAAACCATCCGCCAATTTATAAGCAAAAACCTACTGCTGGAAGCGCGCACACCTTCAAAAGTCAAATGGCACTCCTCTAAATTTTTCCTCAAGACCCAACATCTCATTAAAATTACAAAAGCACAATACCATATAGAACCGTCTCTAAGGGAGATTTCATGCCATTGTTTATGACTTCTTCCAATTACAATGAGATTAGGTAAACTCAACGGTGCAGAGGATTTCAAGCCATTGTTTATGAAATGAATTTCCGGAACATTAACTTGTCCAACCGTATTTTTGCCAACAACTGCTTACAATCACATTACTCTTTAGATAAATTGCACATGTTTATCTACTTCTGAACACAAGCCATTCCAAATTGTCAAATATGGTTAGATTGAAAGCCATGCTTCCCACATACTGTTTTTTCACAAGTTTATAAGCACGTCCGTGCTGTTCAAAAACAGCAGCGAAAACGTGAAGTGGAAGTACATAAAACAATCAAGAGTCCGTCAAAGATTAACACGAAGTGCTTCTCCAATTGGAAAACCCGAGTCAAATACAACTCATTTCAACAATGGTCAGGGACAAGTTTTCAGGCTTCCCCTTTATTCCCTTTTAGGTTGATGACTGCAAGCTCTTGTTCGACAAACTCTCCGGCAGTGATGGGGGGATATTTGCTGGCGAGTGGCGATTCTGCGAAGTGGCCCAAAGGATTCAAAACAGCGTCTGATGCTATATGTGCAAACAACTGCTATGTGACAACAGATGATGAACATGTCAGCACCAGAGATCTATGCACAAGAGGGACATATAAACTGTTGGATTGAAAGTTGTCCTAACATAATTCATTTCAATTACCGTTGAGGAAACCCTCCACAGGCTGTGGTTTTGCTCTAACGCTACTCTCATCGCATCTATAGTTCTCTTTGTGACAACAACTTCATGCATGCCAGCTATGCAGTCTCCTGAAGTTAACCATTCAATCTGGAAACAGGAGCAATGTAACATGTTGTGTTATGTTAAGGGAAAGTATCATAACCATTCAATCTGGAAACAGGAGCAACGTAACATGTGTGTTACGTCAAGGGAAAGTATCGTATAAGCAGTAAATAAATAGTTTAGGAAATTGGTCAAATCATTATCCACAGCCTTGTAATACAAAATGGATTAATTCTCAAATCATCTAACATATCCTGCCCTCACCTGTTTTCCGGTTTGAATGAGAAGGCATCCAAGGGGAACCTTCACTTCAACTTTTTGCCCATTTCTTAGCCAAATATTTAGGCCAGGGAATCTACTTCTTCCGTGAATTGTTAAAAAGTTCAGGTCATAATGATATCCTGCAAACACAGTACCCTCTTGGCCATAAAGGCGGAGATCACTTCCTGTTGGAGCAAGAAGATGAGGTCCCTGAAGGCCAAAAGGAACGGCAGAATGCAAGTCAGTTTATTATCTTTGTACTTGAAAAGCTTGTCAAGAAGTGACAAGAAAATGAACACATTATGATGCTCTATACTGAGTTGACAAACCACAACTACAAATGAAGACTACTGTGTACTGATGGAACCGAAGAAGAGGAATTCAAATAAGTATTGGTACGCGGTTTACATCTTAATACATCACCCTGACAGCTGA
The DNA here is from genome assembly GCA_026413385.1 of Erythroxylum gracilipes. Taxonomy (NCBI): domain Eukaryota; kingdom Viridiplantae; phylum Streptophyta; class Magnoliopsida; order Malpighiales; family Erythroxylaceae; genus Erythroxylum; species Erythroxylum gracilipes. Next base: position 25,248,728 of record JANZLC010000009.1, read on the forward strand.
ATGATTTGGCTTAGACAGTCAACATTTGTCGCAAAAAAAACCTTAGTTAAATTTGTTTTCTCCTATTTACTCCACGATGAACAACTTTCACTGATTTTAAGTTTCTTGCATTTGATTTTGAAATAAATCACGAGGAATGCTGTAAAGAGAAACAAAGAAAGAAGAAGCTTAATCAGCAAAATATCAACCTGCTTCATAAGCGAAGTAAAGGCATCTTTGGTCAAGCCAAATCCAATAGCAGCCATTTCAGCGACAGCCTAATAGAGAAATGAATCATAACATAATTCAGTGAATATGCTAAAAGATGGTGTGAACGCTATAGAAAAACCACGTTATGAGCTACCTCTATTGCAGAAATCATTTTGTATCCCCATGAGTCCATAGTATCCTTCCATTCTGCAAAACCCTCAGGAACAACAGGCTCAGAATTCAGTTCCTACACAAATGGAATGGGTGTTAAACAATAGCAAACATGATGACTGAACAGTTCAAAGGAAACAGGGAGATTTTCACACCTTAAACCGAGTATTAGAAGGCCGAGGACCAATTCTCCACATGTATCGCCACTTGCGATCTGGTCCACTGGGAGTCAAAGGTTGGTGCTCTTTTGGCATTGCTTTTAACTTTTCTTGCATCTCTTCATCAACCAGACTTCTTGGAACTTCAACTCCCTCAGGGGTAACTCCAACCTGTTAGCCCATGGGCATCATCAGTACTATGTTTAACTATCTTTCATTCTCACTTCAAAAATCAAAAGCTTTGAGACAAGAATACAACTGCTCTGTTCCTTCTCTTCCACTTCCTTTCCAGTTTAAACTTTAAACATCTTAGCACTTCAACCTTCAAAACTTAAGGATAAAGAGAAAAGTTTGGATATTTCTTAGTGCATTGAGATCATTCATACGATAGCCAAATCTCAGAAGAGTGCCTTTCCAACTAATTAACATTCCAAATATTCGTGTTCTCTTTCGCGAAGTCCAATTTTCTCTACTCCTATTACATCCCACCACATCAAAAGTTCAAGGGTAATTCCTTGGATATAAATTTACAGTTTACATTTCAATTAAAACTTATAAAGCAACTCTTTTGCAAAAATGCAAATTTGCTTCGTCTTCTCACATCTTGTGACCATCCACCAACATGTTTATGTTCCTACATTGTATCAGGACTCAGGACCCCCCAACAACTCAAATTGCGAAAAAGTTTAGTTCTTCACTCAACAAACGCTTTTCTTTGTCATTAGGAAGAGAACAAGAAAAAAAGAAAATCTTCGACCCAAAAATTGATAAAAGATAAAAATTCACATGTTCCCCATTCCAAAATATAGCCCAAACGGGATTGCCTTCAAAAGGGTTGTATAAAAACCCAAGACTTTGTAATCTTTTTAGTTCCTAGAATCACTCATCAAACCAAAAAAAAAAAGAAAAAAGTTACAAGAAAAGCTATCTACCTGGTAATGTAAGTGAGGCCTCTCCTGTTGCTTTTTGAAGTGAAGAGGTCTCTCGAAGTACTGCTCCATCATGTCAATGAAGCGATCGTTATCTTGGGCAGTGCATCTGGGGTCCTTCACTACCAAAGCTCCCGTCTCACTCAGGATCCGACTCACCGACTGACACAACTCGCCGAGCCATGGCCCGAATTCCTCGATCTGATCCGAAAATTTCGTTGGTTCGGAGCTGAGCTTATCGGCGATCTCCAAGTACCGAGTTAGATCGATGACCGGTATGTTCATTTTTGCCTTAAGTTTCGTTTCGGGGTTCACAAAAGAGAAAAGTTGAGTGTGGCGGGAGATGGAGTGGAGAGGGTGAGGTGGTTTTGGGCCTTTTGGCCTTTTATTTAATAAAACCGTACACGTTAGTACGATGACCTTGGAGAATCGTCTGGGACTGGGTTTTGTTTTGCGTGTGATATGTGAAAATGCTTTCTCCTTCCCTCACGCTTCAATCCTTTGTATTTCTTTACAATTTCAGTCACGGCCTAATCTTATTTTTGGTAATGTAAGTTAATAAAAGGATACACTTTCGATTACTTTTCCCTAATTGAATGATTTATTTCCTAATTCCAATTATTTGGACATTTATGGCAAAAATAAAGAACGTTACTAAATTTTAATTATAAATTTAAGTTGACTTAAAATTTGATTACTTCCAATTTAAATATTTGAATCATTAAAAAATATTGAAGTCTCTTAATTTAAATAAATTTAAAATGTTATAAATAAGTTCGAAACCATCGCGTACGAAATTTATTGATCATGATTATTGTTTTTCTTTTTCTACTTTCTCAATTGTAAGTACAAGAAATATGCGTTGAATTTTAATAAAGAAAAATAAATAGAATGAGATGATATCAGAGTAGAAATGACAATGGGTTGGGTCCGGCTAGGCCCAACCCTGAACCCGATTTCGACAACTTTTAACCAGGTTGGCCTAAACTCAAGATTAACTCAATCAATTTTGGTCAAATTTTATTTTATTTTATAATTTGAAAATAAAAAATAACATATTTTTTCATAATTGTGTATCTCAAGTTGAGGCAGATCGGGTCTGGAGGCCCGAACCTGAAACAAACCCAAGAAGAAGGAGGAGGTTAAAAGAGGAGGCCCGGTTATGTCTAAATAAATCTAAAAGACCAGCCCATTACAGAGTTGAAACAGGAGGCCCGATATGATCTAATTAATTTCAAAAGCTCAGCCCATCACAGTCTTCTCTTTCAAATCAAATAAATCATTAAGCCAGCCAGAAAGAGTAAGAAATTTCGCCGCCCCTCAGCACATTTGCTACTAAAACCTCACCTTGCCATCTCTCTCTATCTCTCTCTGTCTGCAGGCTAAACCCTTGACCTCCCTTCAGTTCATCAGCAGCCGCCCTCCTTGCTTCTCCTTCTGTCTTCGTATTCGTATGTATCTCCTTCTTACTCCTTGTGTACCAGTCGATTGTAGCTTTTGTTCATTCTTTGCTTATTGTACATCGTTGCTTTGCTCTGGCTTTTAGCTTTTGGGTTATGGATATTGCTTATTGGCTCTTGGATATCTTTGGGCTTTTAGCGCATTTTTACGATTTTTTTAGTTGCATATTAATATTGCTGTTCTGGTAGTTTAGTTTGTTTAATGTAAATTCCAATTGTTTCTTGCTCAAATGTCTTCGCTTTTCGATTTAGCTCTCTTGCCCTAACTTTGTGAATACTCTTAATCACTAAGAACCTTTGCAATAGAGGGTCAAATGGCGGGGAAGTCTAATAAAGGGAGGAACCGGATGGGGCAAATCAATGCTGTTAACTCTTCTGAGTCGGATATATCATCAAGTGGTGCTGTGAAAGATAACTCAGCTGTTTCAGACACTAAGAAAGCTGATGCAAATGGTGTACCAGATGTAAGTGAATCAAAACCTGATGTTCAGTTGACTGAAACAGGAAGTTCAACAACTGAACAGAAGCAAGGTGAATTTTGTTCCGATATCTTTTAGCTTCGTCCTTGCACACTTCACTTATATTATTTAACTCTTTGCATAGACCTTCATTCTGAAGGAATTAGCTTCTGCTTACTGGTGTTAGTATATGTGATTCTTTGAAAGATGGCACCAAAACTAAAGAGAAAAACATTTATGGCCATCTTCAAGACCAGGCACTAATATATGCTTATTTACAACTACACGTGACCACTTTCTTTCTGATATTTCAGTGTAACTGCTTAGGACATTATTTACTGAGAGAGTGTCAGTTCCTCTAAAACAATTAGGTTTTGAAGTGAACTCGGTCAGTTGCATGCCATTTCACTTCTAAAAAGGAAATGAGAAGGATTTCAATGTTTGATTTATTTGTTTCATTTGCACCACTATTTTAGCTTTACCACTTTTTCTATAGCAGTCATTGTTTTCTCTTTCATCAAAGCATTATATATGTTCAAACAATTTATATATACTGTCATACTTGAATGTTCTTAATCTTGATATTTTGCTGTGCTGCAGGCGATCTTCGTCTCTATCCTGTCTGTGTCAAAACACAAAGTGGGGAGAAGCTTGAGCTTCAAGTGAGCTAAATTGCATCTTTGCTGTTTGGAAAATATTATATGACAGATAATGCTTGAGAATGTTTTGAACAAGTCTCTTGTCTACTTTAGTACTTAAAAGTAAGTGTGATGCTTGTACTCTTTAACCCAAGAAACTTGACATTTTGGTATACATTACAGTTGAACCCGGGAGATTCTGTCATGGACATAAGACAGTTTCTTCTTGATGCTCCTGAGACTTGTTTCTTCACATCCTATGACTTGTTGCTCCATACAAAGGACGGTTCCACTCATCAGCTAGAAGATTATAATGAGATTTCTGAAGTAGCTGATATTACAACTGGGGGTTGCTCCTTGGAGATGGTTGCTGGTATATCCATCTTTCTTGTTTTTTCTTGCGCCAAGGAGCAGATGTGGACTCTAACATGATGATTATTTTGCAGCACCCTATGATGATAGATCGATAAGAGCCCATGTTCACCGCACTAGAGAACTGCTTTCACTTTCAACAGTTCATGCTTCATTATCAACTTCTCTTGCTCTCGAGTACGAGACAGCACAAAATAAGGCTCCGAGTTCAGGTACCTTGTCATATATATCTTTCTATGTGTACAGTTCATGTCTTTGAGAATCATGTGATATCACTTAATTTTGTTATGAAATATGTTAATATAATTATAATTTATTTACTGCTATCCAGATACTGTGAGAACTGATGTTCCTGAGCTTGATGGTCTGGGATTCATGGAGGATGTCTCAGGGTCCATTGGTAAGCTGCTATCGTGTCCATCAAAAGAGATCAAGTGTGTAGAGAGCATTGTGTTTTCATCATTTAATCCTCCTCCAAGCTACAGAAGGTATGCATTTGTGTCTTTTCATCTATCTTATAGTCAAAAGTATTAGGCATTGGTGTATACAGGAAGATACAAAGATAATGACATTTTTCTCCTAAATTTTTACTTGTTTGTGCTATTCTTTAGGCTTGTTGGGGATTTGATTTATTTGGATATAGCAACATTGGAGGGCAATAAATATTGTATTACTGGAACAACAAAAATGTTCTACGTCAATTCAAGCACAGGAAATGTCCTTGATGCTAGGCCTAGTAAAGCTACTTCAGAAGCCACCACCCTTATTGGACTCTTGCAAAAAATAAGCTCTAAGTTCAAAAAAGGTAAAGGAAGGTGATTAGAATTCATGCTGTTGGTTGTTACATTGCTTTTTTTTTTTCCCGTGTAATTCTCTACTGATGATTCTTCTGTTTGTCCATATGTGAAGCTTTTCGTGACATTTTGGAGCGGAAGGCTTCTGCACATCCTTTTGAAAATGTTCAATCTCTTCTCCCGCCAAATTCATGGTTAGGATCATATCCGATTCCTGGTAAGTAGATTTACGAAGTTTATGCTGTGTGATGATTTAGCTGTCAAAGTTGTAAAGAAAAGTTTATTATTTCCTTTTTTTCTGCTTTCCATGTAAACCGTTGCTCTTCCATGGTTGGTTTATTAGAAAATTGGGCATATCTAGGGTTGAGGAGTGAAGCTAGTGAACATATTGCAGTAGTTGGCTTTTGAGTCCTTTTTTTGTTTTTGTTTGTGCTCTAAGTTGGGTCGCAAGCTACCTACTTGAGATATCACACCTTGATACCATTGCGTTTTGGGTTTTCATATCTTGAGTATGATTCTTAACTCATAATCCATGATCCCAAGCCACAGATCCCAACCCTAATTTGTGGAATTGCAAATGCTGCCCAAAAATCTTCAATAAAAGCTGTCTTAAAAATGAATTTAGATTTCCAATATCATCTGGAGTTCTGTTCAAATTTCACCTGAATGAAAAAGTTGGGTTTTGTTATTGCCAGATCATCACTGTGATGCTGCCAGAGCAGAGAATGCTTTAAATCTTTCATATGGTAGTGAGCTAATTGGCATGCAAAGAGATTGGAATGAAGAGTTGCAATCTTGTCGAGAGTTTCCCCATACAACCCCTCAAGAAAGGTATATTGATATCTGCACGTAGCATTTTGGGGTTACCACTCAGTGTGGTGTGGTTATTGATTTGTTATGAATGCTATGAGCTCTCAATAAGCTGCCCCTTATTAGGATGATTTTCATTATAGGATCTTGCGAGACAGGGCTCTTTACAAGGTAACTTCCGACTTTGTTGATGCTGCAATTAGCGGTGCTATTGGAGTCATCAGCAGATGCATCCCTCCCATAAATCCAACCGATCCTGAATGCTTCCATATGTATGTGACACATAAGATACGCTAACATTTTCCATCTGGAAGTTTATCAACTTTTTTTCTTCTGCTGTTCTACTTGATAGGTCATTATATAGAACATGTGGATGCATTGTTTACGAACTTATATGATAAAATAATTTGTAAGCCAAATTTTTTGGGCAATAGTATTTCCTTACAGTACTGAGTTTGGATTTCATTGATTCCAGGTATGTTCACAACAATATATTCTTCAGTTTCGCGATTGATGCGGACCTTGAACATATGTCTAAGAAACATACTCTAGATGGAAAATCAAAGACCGAGAACACTTGTTCCTCACCTGGCTCGTCTCAAAAGGCTGCTAGTAATCCTTTGCATGTGGATGATGGAGCTTTCAATGGGGCCAGTTGTGACAAAATAACCTTGGAAAAAGGCGATGGAGTCATGGAACTGACTCCGCAATCTTCTGGTGAGACACAGTTAACTGAGAGCGAGCAGGCTACATATGCTTCAGCAAACAATGATTTAAAAGGCACCAAGGCCTATCAGGAAGCTGATATCACTGGACTCTATAATCTTGCCATGGCTATTATTGATTATAGAGGTCATAGAGTGGTAGCTCAGGTTTGTACAAAGGAACAGTGAACTTTTTTCATTTATGCTAATTCAGCAATCTACTTGCATGTTGTGATATCATTCTAAACGTTGTATTAAATTGATAATTATGCTTTGTGGTTTTGTTGGACATAATGATGACATTTTTATAATATATTGTAGAGTGTTTTACCTGGCATTCTTCAAGGGGATAAGTCAGACTCTCTTTTGTATGGTTCTGTTGACAATGGCAAGAAAATATGTTGGAATGATGATTTTCATTCCAAGGTGAGATGGAAGTTATGGTTGGATTCATCTTTAAAATGACACATACCCTGTTTGAAGTTTCTACTTTGTAAATATGTGTTTTTAAGGTTGAAATTATTACAGTAACAAGATAACTTCAAAAATTCTCCATGGTGAAATTTTTGGGTTATGTTGTGATGTAAATCATGTGCTGTTGATTTGAGTTATGGACTTTGGGGGTATAGGTGGTAGAAGCTGCCAAACACCTTCATCTGAAAGAGCATACAGTCATAGATGGGTCTGGACATGCTTTCAAATTAGCAGCTCCGGTTGAATGCAAAGGTATTGTTGGCAGTGATGACAGGTAATTTTTCATATTCTCTTCCTTGTTTTAACCTGTGGATAATCTCTGTTTTCAAATGTTATAATACTTAATCATTGTAGTAGTTGTCCAGACTTCTTAAATTGTTTGTATCTTAACATCATATTTGTCAGGATATTTTCTAGGATACGCTCTAAGTTTTCCCATGAATTCAAAATTATGGGTCAAACTCATTGTTAGATTTTCTTTCTTGGATCTTTCAATATTTAAGTGATATGTAAAAATGACATAGTGTGGGAAGGAAAAACAAAGATAAGTAGAATAGAATAGGCTATAATTGATGTAGATTGTAGCTGGAACTTGAAAATAGGGCTTAGGGTTTGTAGAAAAACCTCTAAAAGCATAAAATTATTTGATTGATAAAAGACATACTGAAAATCAAGCATAGGCTGCCTATTTATACTAGTATAGGACCTAATCCAACTCCTAATAGGAAAAGGAAATACTAATTAAAGGTAATATGCTAATCCTATGATAACTAGGAATACAAATAACTTAGGAAATACTAAATAGTAAGAAATCCAATATTAACTAGCGAAACTAAACTAACTGCTCCTGCATCACATGGCTCCCTAACAAGAACTAATACCAATTACGCAATATACGAACTGCCTCCCATCTACTTCAAGATTTCAACAGTCATATGATTTTATCCCCGTTCAGCTTCATTTACTCAATTATAGTCATCAAGATGCATCCATTTAAAGGAAAAGTGATAGAAAACAAAGTGACTAAGAGTGCAACTACCACTTCAAGATATTGCCACTAGATTACCCTTTTACATAGGCGTATCATTTCCTACCAATTCTCAACATTTTGTTATTCTCATACTTCTAGAATAGCTTAAGTTTATCAGCTACCCAACAAAGTTAAATGAAGGAAAAGAACATTGTTTTATAGCCACGCATGTCCAAAATCTATATCCAATATATCTAAGATACTTTTCGAGCAAACTAGCTTAACCGTCAAAGCCCAAATAAAATACCAAAAAAATATGCATAAAATTTCACAACAAGTTTCAAGCTTAGCCCATGAAAAAGATCTTTTGAACTATAAAAAACCAATTTAAACCAATCGGAACAGTAGATAAAAACTTAATCGAACGAAATAATCATACTTCCCAATACTATCATCAACCCATCACTAACCCAAATCTTAACTGAACAGAAAAAAATTACAAATCTAAAAACAGTTAAAGAAAAGCTGAAGAAAAAAAAAGAATCATCATCAATGCAAGGCCGAACCTATCTATTAAAAAACAAATACCTACGAAACACCGAGCAAGAAGCCAAGAACACGATCCAAGAACCACCAAAATGACGTCATCGCACAAAATTCCCACATCAAAGTAACAAAAAACAAATCATTCATGGAACAATCACTAATCAAACACAACCCTCTTAGGAAGGTGTGGGTTTTGTTTACTCCCTCGTACACAAATGAATGCCACTAGTAGGTACCCTTGATACATATAATATATAAAACATATAAAGGCGTACCTGAAAAGACAAGAAAAGAGTTCGTTGTTGGAATTGAAGTCTCAGAGAAGATTTAGAGGTTATCGGCGACACCAACAAATAGATATCGGGGTTTTAAGTTTACAGCCAAAAAACTAGGGTTGCTATGGTCACGCTTCACCATTTTTTATTTTATTATTACGATGTCATTATTATTATTATTAAAACTATTAAAATTTTTAACTCAATTAAAATAACTTTTTAATAAGATTTTGTTTTAATTGTTGCATTTTATAAATTACATTTAATATTTGACCTTAATAAAAATTTAATCATCTTTATAATAATAAAAAATAATATCAATCATATTAATTAAAATCTATTATGGAGGGTATTATATTGTGATGGAATTGACTACAGATTTTGTTAAAATTAAGAACCCAAAATATAATTATATTTATATTTATATCTCACTAATTTATTTATTTTTAAAATATTTTTAATAATAACATATATTTTGATTATACTTTCAATTAAAACTTTAAATAACAATAAACAACAATAACAATAACAATAATTTAGTAAAAAATATCGTTAAAATGTAGGGTTTGGAGAGATATAGTAATACGCAACCTTACCTTTAATTAATAAAGAGGTTGTTAAAAAATAATAAAATAATAATAATAATAAAATAAATACAAAATAAATAAAATAAATAATAAATAATAAACTAAATAATATGATAAATAATGTACAAGATAATGAGTAATTAGTAGACCTTATTTTGGACCTTTTGGACATACTACAAGTTGGGCTTAAAACGACATCAGAGCCAGAACATACAAGACGATAAGAGTTTCTTATGTTTAATGCTATGGATCCCTTAAATTAGACTATGGACTAGACATGAAATTAAAGGGAGGTTAAGACTTATATCTATTTTCAAATGTGTTAAGTAAATCTGTACTTCAAAATAAATTATATAAATATTCAAAAGATTAAAAATGAAATAACAAGTTTGATTTATTGAGAATTCAAAATTAGAAAAATATAAGAGTTGTGAAGATGAGGAAGGTGACGATGACTATAATTGAGTACTGACAAGAACTTTGTTTTTAAATTTTGAATAGGCTAAGAGTTTTGTTTAATATTTTGAAATAAGATTTTCATTATATTTAAACGTTTATTTATTTTGATGAAATTTTAAAATTATGTTTAGCAAATATCTATCGATATTTAAAATATTACTTTTAGATTATCAATATATGTAGTTTGACTATTTTAAGAAAATATTTAAATTTGTTTGCAAAAAACCATGACAAGTAGTTTCTAGTCTCTAAATTAGAAAAACACAAGTTGTGAAGATGAGAAAGATGACGATATCAATGATTGAGCATTAACAAGCACTTTGTTTTTAAATTTTGAATAAGTTAAGAGTTTTGTTGAACAAGATTTTTATTATATTTAAACATTTATTTATTTTGATTTTTTATTTTGATGAAATTTCAAAGTTATGCTTAGCAGATATCTATTGATATGTAAAATATTACTTTTAAATTATCAATATATGTAGTTTGAATATTTTATAAGAAAATATTTAAATTTGTTTGCAAATAATAATATTAAAGAAAAACTCGTGAGAAGTAATTTCTAGTACCTAAAATTCGTACAATAATGACAAAATTATTCTTTAGAGTGGTTAATTTTAATATGTTATTATAACAAAAATAATTATTATTAATTTGTTACGTTTATATTGACAATAACTTTTGTAACGCCCTCAAGGGGTGTGGCTAGATGGTTGAGAGTGGGGCTTGGCTTCGGTTAGGTCCCAAGTTCGATTCCTTGCTAGCCCCTCTTGTAAGAGCCTGGGGCAGCCGGGGTTTTACCTATAGGTGGAGAACTAGTGTGGCCCTCTGTGATGGGGTGTAGCCGCTTGGCCCTCTGCTGAGGTGTAGCCACTTGGCCCTCTGAGAGGTGAGCCCGCTTGGCCCGCCTGTGGGGCTTCCTCTAATCCAAAAATAATAATAACTTTTGTAACAAAAAGTTGATGAACAAGTGACAATAAAATTTCTTGCCACAAAAATTACAGGAAGTAGTGAACATATAGGTCAGTTTTTGTGACAATATGAAGTAAACACTAACTAATTGAATTTTTATTAACAAAAGTTTTCGTCACAAAAAGTAAAATATTGTATGACAGTAAACCGTTTCGTCACAGCAAGAGAAAACTATTAGTGACGAAATGATAATGACAAAACAGTTCTCACTAAAATACAAATAGTAATGACCATAGTGATAGTTCGATTATTGTGACAATATGAAGTAGACACTAATTGAATTTTTATTGACAAAAGCTTTTGTAATAAAAAGTAAAATATCATATGACGGTAAGTCGTTTCGTCACAGCAAGAGAAAAATATTAGTGATCAAACTATGTTTTATCACAACAGATAGAAAATATTAGTGACCAACATATGTTTTATTACAATTACAATTCATTCTCGCCAAAATTATTTTGACGTCAAATTGCATATGCTTTTAGTGACAGAACTTAGTGATAAAAGAAAAATTGACATTGTTAAAATATTAATAGTGACAATTTAATTGTGAAAGATACTAAATTGTCACAATTACCATTATATAAGTGAAAAAAATAATCACAGTTAATCCAAACAATAGTATCAATCCATTGTTTTGTCATAAATAACCTCATATTTGTGATGAAATGATAGTTAGTCACAAACTAAATGTCTTAACTGTCATGAAGAAGCATGAAATGATCTGAAAGTTTGGCCTGCAACTCATCTTCATCAAATGACTTCATCTCATCTAGAATCTGTTCTATATTTTTCAATTTCAATTGTCCACTTTCTCTTTTCTTCTTGCTCTTGATTTTTTGGCATAGTAAGTCGGATTGAATACATGTTTCCATAAAAGCTTGTCGAGGAGATAGAGTGGACAGAAGCACTTGGTTATTACCGGTGTTCATGTTCGAAATTTCCTGTAGAGATAGTGGAAACTGGAGGATGATAATGCTTGGAAAGAAGATTGAGTTTCCACAGGACGGAACTGAGAGCGCCACTTAAATTAGGGTCTGAAGCCTATGGCTGGTATTTCTGCACCAATATCAAAAACAGAATAACAGAGAGATGTTAACTGGGCATTGGAATGCATTTCATCTCCTAATTATATGCTCATGCCATCAGACAATAAAAATTGTAGAATACCATTAGTTTTTCAGTCTTGTCAAATGATATTAGAACTTCAAAGTTCATGCGAAAAATTTGCAGTGGAATCTAATAGAAACTCCTGGTCTTATTGAACAAGCTAACATAATCCCAGTATGAGAAATATAGAGCATCCACAAACATCAACATGCACAGTTGCATCTAAGTTCTACATTGACAGAAAAGAAGGGATTAAAAAGCATCAAAAAGAAGTTTGTAACTTCAGAAAAAGGATTATAAGGCACATAAGTCATATATACGAATTTCATAAATGCAGGAAAGATAGAAAATCAATACTTAAATGGACCTATGCATTTAAAAGAAATCTCAGATTATTTAGCTTTCCTTGTGGACTGTTGAGAAGTTCTACTAACAATGACTATCATTGAAAGCCACAATGAATTGAGCATCATAAGTTCATCATTAAACATTTCAAAAAATTAGGTAAGCCAAAATAAATCAAGTAGGAATTGTTTAATTCAGACATAAAAATTATAAAACAAACTACTGCACCATCCATGACATGAAATGCAGAAGGAAAAAGAATAATACAAGAAATATTTTACTTCTGTAAAAAACTGGAGATAAAATCTAACTTCTGCCAACTCTGACAAATATTATATATTACGTTTTAAGTATAAGCAACTGAGCATTGTAAAAATTTGGAATATCACACCAATGTGATCAAGTAATTAATTCAATTCATCACACAGAGTTGATAATACGTACTCCTACGCATTCATGCATATGCCATCATTTCCCTTAACTGGTAACATATTTATCATTCATTTCACATTAAAATCTTAAAATGGAAGTTCCATCTTCTAAAAAGATCAGAAAGACAGTGAAGATTGCTTACAGCAACAGAACCAGAAATAGATCCGCCTCCTGAATCATTTTCCAACAGATTCCGGCATTTGACATTCTTCTGAACAACATGCTTTAAAGTCACCAAAGCTGTAGCAGCTCTAAAAAGAAAAAGATACCAATCAAGACAGTATACAAATACTAAATTAACAATCAAGATATTAAACAAATACAAGGTACTCATAACAAGTTCAACTGCATTAGCAGT
>JANZLC010000009.1:25268107-25284803 GCA_026413385.1 Erythroxylum gracilipes
AAAACCAGCAGCAATATGCGATTTACCAAAGGAAGATGAATAGCAGCAATAAAAGCAATCCTTCAAAATTTTGATGCTGTTGAGAAGGTCAGTAGTAGAATCAAGGTGAATGATTCTTCAAAATCAGAAAGTAAAGAACAGCTCGAGGATAAGTGTCATGTTAATGATTGGATAAAGTGTCATGTTAATGTAAAGAACTGTCATAGCATACAACAATTTCTACGAAGAACAAGCATCTGGAATTAAAATAGACAATCAGCTAGGCAAAACGGATGCATCAACCCAGATGCCACCAAACTCCATGTGGAATGATAGATCCGGTAATGGAAATAATAGGAAAATAAGATAAAATAAATCGAGCACGTAAAAGAATCAGGAGATTACCTTTTTGAAGGAATCCATGGTAGGGATATCGGCGACATGGATGCAGTTGTAGCGATCGAGGTTAGCCTCGCCCCAGCCGTCCAATACAATCATTGCTATGGTTTTCCCCTTTGGAAGCTTTGGATGATCAGCCCACTTCCAGTTTGTTCCAGAGCTCCTCATGTCTCTCTAATTTGAAAAAAGGAAACAATAAAGCAGGGGATTGAATAATGGAAGATAAAAAGATGATCTAAAAAGAGTACCTGAGGATTATATAGCAGCGGTAGAGACTGAAGTGACAGCAACCAAAACCGTTTATGTAAATCTTGGAGCAGTTGATCTCGCAGTCGGACCCAACCCAGAAACACAAATTTTTTCTCGAGATACAAGAAAGGATCACAACCCAGACTGCCGAAAATCAATTTCCCCAAAAACAAATCAACACAATCAAGTCAAATATATCATAACGAAGCAGAAGGAACGCAATAAACACAGTATTTCCCAATTCTCCGAAACAATCGATCAAAGGCTCAATCTTTCCCTCCTCAAATTCGAAAAATCAACAGTAGGAAAAATACCTACATTCCCAAATCCTGAAAATACCATAAAAATCAAACCCCAGAATCACACATATATGAAGTAACAATATCATATACATGAACATGAACAAGCACTGAAAAGAAGAAGGGAAACCAGAATAGGGGTGGAAATAGGGCGTTACAGAGGCGTAATTGAACTGGGGATTGGATTCGTGCTCGGAATCGATCTCTTCCTCCTCTTCAGACTGATTGCTGAAGAGGCACTGCATCATCCGGTGCCTCTTCTCGTCACTCTCATCTTCCCCCCCAGCGATTAACTGTGATGTGAGAGTCAACAAGGATCGGGATAACCTAATGAGAAATGAGACCGAGAGCTAGCAGAGAGTAAAGAGTAAAGATTAAAGAGGGGGCAAGACCGGCATAAATGAATCAACTAACTCCAAACGCTGCTAGTATGAGCTTGTGAAAAATTAGCTGGTTGGGTTGAATCAGCCAACCCAATCAGCTAATATTTGGGTGTTACATACCAAACGGCCAAAAAGATTTTCAAGATAAGTCAAACATCTCATTTGGGTCAAACAACTAATAAACAGCTGAAACGTTGTTCACCAAACACGCCCTAAAGGTTGGAGCTTGAAGGTGGTCTACAACTCTAATTGTTTTTTTAGGGAAGCGTCCAGCCTAACCCCTCATTTACCAATGATTAAGGTTGCTTCATCTTCAAATTTAACTTTATTAAAAAGATAAACAAAATCTTAAACCAGGGTCCTTGACACATAAATAACATACCTATCTTCTTGCAGAAATGGAGGCTAAGGATGGATATGGGTAAAGATGAGCATAGAGCACGTGCCATTGCAGGTTAACTTCTATGATATCTCTTTAAAAGACTAGTCTATAATAGGGATGAAACTTTTTGCTAGCTTTATAGGGAGGCCTTTATGCTCGGATGCAACTACAATTGAAATTAGACAGTTGTGTCATGCTATAGTATGTATAGAGGTGAAGATCAAGTAAGAACTACCGAGCTTCATATCCTAATTTACACTTTTTTCCTTTGCATAATCTACATATCCTAATATACGTTAATGTCCATAATTGTAATATATGAGTCTTAACCAAGATGTCGTTTAATCTAGCATGCAGATAAATTGTTATCTCTTATGAGAAAGAACATGATTACTCTTTTGATAAAAAACATGATTTATTATGGATAAAGAACATGATTAATCTTCACCGTAGTTAGAAGAATAAATTTAAGGTAGAAAGAATTAATTTGGTTTTTGATGACTTTGAAATTTTGGGTAAATTTGTATGTGTTAGGTTACCCTGACAAGTATAGTAATTAATTTGATGTGTATGAAGTTGAAATGAAAGTTGTAGCTTATGCTTCCAACTTTCTAACGCTATAAAGTATGCAATTTTTCGATATCGGGGCTAGAAGTTATGATCGATCGAAATTTTGAAGTTGTTTAGGAAGAGTTGATTAGTGGACAGAAACTTTGAAGTGATTTTTGACTCCCTTAGAGGCCAAATTAATTTTTCTGTCCTTCATAGAAATTGTAGAGCTTCCTTTGAGCTTTCTTTTGATACCAAATTTGTCAAATTTGGAGTTCGGAATCCAGCAAGTACGGTGAGAAGAGCAAAGAAAAAAGTAGTAGACAATGTTGTGATCAATATTGAAGAGGAGTTTGGGAAGCTTTGGTCTTATGATGAAGTGATTAGGCAGACCAACCCAGGAAGCACTGTTACATTGATAATGTCTCGGCCAACTCCAACATCTCCACCTGTATTTGAAAGAATGTGCATATGCTTAGAAGTTATTAAACAGGCATTATCTTGGCCTAGATAGATGTTAGCTGAAAACTAAAACTATGGGTGAACTTTTATGTGCTGTGGGAAGAGATGGAAACAATAAAATGTTTCCTGTTGCTTGGGCTATAATTAAAGTTGAGTGGACAATCACGTGGAAGTGGTTCATTGAAAGGCTAAAAGAAGATTTACCTCACTTGGACTCCAGAATTGGTTCGACTATAGTGATTGACCAACAAAAGGTAAAAGTTTCACATCAATCTTATTTTTACTTTCATTAAGAGTGTAACTGTTATGAAATATGCAGATTTGTGTCCACATGAAATTCAAATGGTTATCTTTTTCTTGTAGGGACTTGATAGAGCCATTGCCGATTTGTGTCTAAATGCTGAGCACAAATTTTATGTTAGGCATGTTTATGTGAATTGGCATAGAAAAGGACATAAAATGGAAGAGATGGAGGAGCAATTTTGGAAAATTGCAAAATCCTTCACAGTAAGGGAATATGAAGAAAATTTGGAAAAGCTCAGAGCCAAGAAGGAAATGGCAGCAAAAGATATTGAGAGTTAGTCAGCAATGGTGCAGGGCTTTCTAGAGGGAAGATTCTATGATTGAGTTGGTTGACAATAACTTACGTGAGGCCTTCAATAAGACTTTGGTTGATGCAATGAAAATGTTAGTTTTAGGGTTATTTGAGCACATTAGAAGAGAATTGATGAAAAGAATTGTGAGAAAAAGGAAAGTGTCTGCCAAATGGAAGGAAAATTTAGAGTCAAGAATATGGAAAGCAATTAAGAAGAGTGTCAAGATTGCTCAACATTGTTCAGTACATCATAATGAAGAAGGAGGGTATGAGATTGATCATGGATAGAATAGATATATGGTAAGGCTTTAAAATAAAATATGTTTTTGTAGGAGATATACCCTCTCTGGCATTCCTTATGCATAGACCATATGTGCTATTAGAGACAATAGGGTTAGTATTGAAGAGTACACTTCTAGTTGGTTATGGAAGACTGAATATGTCAAAGCATATAGGAAGGCAATTCAACAAATGGTGGTATGAAAGACTGGCCCATTAGTAATGAATAAACTATTAGGCCATCAGAATTCAAACAAGGGCTTGGTAGGCCCAAAACAGCTAGGAAAAAGGACATTGATGAGCCTCAAAAGAATACAAAAGTAACCAAAAGAAAAATGTTGACCATGTGTTTAGGAGGGGCATGATTATGACATGCAGTCACTGCCATACAAAAGGACACAACAAAAGAGGCTGTCCTTGGACGGGTAGAGAGGTAATTTCTAAGTTGTTTTGTCTTTTTTTTGTGGTACAACTAAGATTCTTTTCTATAGTAGTGGTAATCTTCTATGTTTTTTTATTCCATTCTAACTGTTATCAATAGCAGGTTCCAACCTAGTTTCAAAATCCTAACCTAGACTAGTCAACTCATTTCCATATGGAGCAAAACACAACAAACTCACAGTCAACCCCAGAAAACATATCCACAGTTCAAACCAACACTGACATCCCAGTAAGTGCCTCTAAATCTGCTTCTAATAATGCTAAAAGGGGGAAAAAAAGGTAAAAGAAGAGCAAATGCCTCTACTTCTGCATCCGCCTCTGCCTTTGTCTGTATCTGCTGGTGCACAACTGCTTCAGGTATTGCCAACACCTCAAGTACTACTCATGTATGTGGAAGTGCAAATGCAACAGCCTCAGTTGTTCTCCCAACACTTGGAGGTGCTTCAGAAATAAAAAAATATCTGTATATCTTCAAAATCCACCACCAAAAACCAAAATAAAGGGAGAAGAGGGCCTATTTATGGTGTTGCAGACGATGGAAGTAGAATGAGGATGTTTGGTGAGTTTGGGAAGATTTGGTCTTATGCTGAAGTGATTAGGCAGACCAACCCAGGAAGCACTGTTACATTGATAATGTCTCGGCCAATTCCAACATCTCCACCTGTATTTGAAAGAATGTACATATGCTTAGAAGTTATTAAACAGGCATTATCTTGGCCTAGATAGATGTTGGCTGAAAACTAAAACTATGGGTGAACTTTTATGTGCTGCGGGAAGAGATGGAAACAATCAAATGTTTCCTGTTTCTTGGGCTATGATTAAAGTTGAGTGGACAATCACGTGGAAGTGGTTCATTGAAAGGCTAAAAGAAGATTTACCTCACTTGGACTCCAGAATTGGTTCGACTATAGTGATTGACCAACAAAAGGTAAAAGTTTCACATCAATCTTATTTTTACTTTCATTAAGAGTGTAACTGTTATGAAATATGCAGATTTGTGTCCACATGAAATTCAAATGGTTATCTTTTTCTTGTAGGGACTTGATAGAGCCATTGCCGATTTGTGTCTAAATGCTGAGCACAAATTTTGTGTTAGGCATGTTTATGTGAATTGGTATAGAAAAGGACATAAAATGGAAGAGATGAAGGAGCAATTTTGGAAAATAGCAAAATCCTTCACAGTAAGGGAATATGAAGAAAATTTGGAAGCTTGGTTGGAATTGTTGCATTCTCTACAATGTTAAAAGTTTTCAAGGAAAGCTTAAAGTCTGTGGCACGAAAGAGATGATAAGATTTTTGTAGTAAAGTGTTGGTCCCCTTTATTTTCATCGTTTAGTCTTAAATTTAGATCAGATCATCAAGTAGCCATTTTATGTAGTATATCATAAACCAATCAGTGTGAATTGTATTTCTTTTAGGTTTCCTTTTTGTTGAAGCTCATGAATGGTTGAACATGTACATTGTTAATACAAATAATTGATATTATAGGTCTATTAAACATCTTTATCTCTTCATCAATAATTTGATGAATTATAAAACAACTTAGCAGTTGTGTTAATCATTGAAGCTAAAGTACGAATGACATTTTTAAGAGTAGTCAATTGCTGCCTCTTTTAACTCCTTTTGACTACTAACCAATACTCCATCTCCATTAATTAAAGATCCTGTTTTGTTACTAATCTTTCTTATCACATGTTGAAACATCAAACATCTTTAGGCTAGTACATCAAACATGTTTAGGCTAGTACATAAAACATCAAACATGTTTAGGCTAGAACATCAAATTAGGAATACAGCAGATGTTGAAACGTCTAACAATTGCACTTTCCAACATCAGGTTAGGTGAATTACATTTACACATTGTTCTATACATCAAACCATTTCGAGGTAAGGCTTTAAAGATATAACTATTGCCTATATTTATTATTTAGGCTAACAAACATAAGCAAAACTACTAAACATAAGCTTAAATAAGCAACAAATTTATAATACTTTGCTGAATGTGTTTCATTACTACTCCTCATGGCAACTAGCTCATGCTTCAACTTTAAATTTTCTACAATCCTTTCAGCTTGCAAAACATCTATTGCATTCTCTCTTAACCCTGCCACTTCAACCTTTAATAGATTACTTTGACGATATATCATCTTCGCTCTATTTTTCAGCTTTAAAGTAATCTGTCTTACTCTTGGACAAAATCTTTGATCATGCCATTCATGAAATCCACAAACATTTTCACTCAACCATCAAACAAAAAACAACAATTCGTTAATGAAATATATGAACATATTTAGCTAAAACAACATAAAAATGTACCAAAATCATCGGAAACAAATGATAGCCGTAAAACCTTCTTTCTGGATTTTCATCAGTCCATGAAATCCATCTAGATGCTTTCAATTTACAATAACAATATTTAGCCTCTCCGTCAAAGTCCCATTTAATTGGGTAAGTTGAAGAAATCAACTTGTATGACTTCAAATCAAGCTTAGAACGGGTCTCTCTACTACTAAAGATGAAAATTTTAAAAATTCAACTCTACACAAAATTACAACCAAGAAAACAACAAATTGAATCCTCTAATCAATCTCATTACCTATAAGAACTACTACTTGAGCTCATTCTCAAGTATTACAACACAATACTGTAATATTGATTGTGCATCCACTGATAGCTAAATGATGTCTACAGAACTGAATTTGTTTGCTCCTACAAATCTGCATCTCTTCCATGAATGTCATACTTTATCTTAAACCCAGCAAATAAAGATAAACAAAACATAGATAACCACCAACGAAGCTAAACCAAGTGACATAAATTATATCCTACGTACAAAGTCAAGTACATGGGGAAGAGAAAACTTAATCATATCCTATATACAAATGTATAATAGAATTGCACACGAAAACAATTATAATCTACACGTTATTCAAACCTATAATCAATCCATTTAAGGAAGATAAAATAATTTACCTAAATGTAACATTGTTAACGAAACTTTCCATAAAAGGGAAAAGGTTAAAGGAATAAAGTGAAGATTCAAACACCATAAATTATATACAAAAATTAGAAGGGAGCATGAGTCATTACCTACTTGGGTCTTCAATCAAAGCACATGTATGTTTCAAATCTCCAAAAACTCAACCACCTATTCACCTCCAACACCAAAAGAGCGAGCTCACACTACTTAGAAGGTACAAGTGAGATTAGAATAAAGACATATGTGTGAAGTGCTGATGCATGCAAGGATTGGAGTGAAGGCACAACCAAGAGAAGAGAAAGAGGATGAAAATACTTGTTGAAGAAAATGGTTGATTTAAGGTTGAAGAGAAGAAATTTAAATGAAAGAGTAGAAATTTGAATAAAATTAAATTTTTTTCTTAAATTCCACTTAGCTAGGACAATAACTTATGTGTTCTTACTGTGACATCTAAAGATTAACTGGCTTGTATATAACGACACGTGTAAAAAATGTCCTAATTTTTGTCCAAAAAAGTCTAAAATTAAGCAGACTTATAAAATTTTAGATCTTCTTTGAGTGTCTTGCTACGTCGAGACTGTCTTCTTCTTGTTTTAGATAACAAGTCTTCTTCTACATTCTCCTGATCCCTTCGCCTCGCTTTGTTACTTTTTCCATCAACATTATGGCTACGGGCTCAGACGAGGATACTCTGGTGTCTGAGATGTATCAGCGTCTGAATGTTGAAGAAAACGAGGGTCTCCTAGAATATGCGGACGATCCAGTTAACGATGACCATAGCACTCAAGGCACTGAATGACAACACTGTGTCATAGGGAGATTGGTAACAGAGAAGATTATCAATTTCCCAATCTTTAAACAGATCATAGCAAGTATCTGGCATCCTGTTAAAGGCATGATGATCAAAGATCTTGGCAATAATGTCTTTATTTTCCAGTTCTTTCATCATCTTGATGTGGACAGAGTACTGCAGGATGGCCCATGGAATTATCAACAACATGTTCTACTGCTCCGTCTCTTACAACCTAACGAGAATCCTAGACAAGTAGCATTGATCAGACTTGAACTATGGGTTCAGATTCATAACATTCTTAGTGGATTTATGTCTGAAAGACTTGCCGTGGATGCAGGCAACTACATTGGAGAATATTTGGAATCGGACCTACGGAATTTCTCACATATTTGGCGAGACTTCATGAGAATTCGGGTAACAATGGATATCCGACAACCTCTTAAATGCACACTTTTTATAAAAAGGCCGCAAGGGGAAAAACTCTGCTTGGATTTCAAATATGAACGCCTTAACACTTTCTGCTATTTCTGTGGCATTATTGTACACACGGACCGATTTTGTAGTCTTCTCTACGAACACCCCCAAATCCCCCGTGAAAAATTTGCATATGGTTCATGGCTGAAAGCAGAGTCCAGAAAACCGAACCAGGTAGGTGCACGATGGCTCAGAACGGAAGCTGACCTACCGGCGGAGTGTAAAGGAAAATCCATAGAGGATCCGGCGACCTCTGATCACAGTCCGATGAGATCTACTGATCTAGGAGTCCCTGTCTATGCCGCCGCAGATCAAGGGATTCAACTCCTCCACGCCCGACAAACCAGTAGTGAAACACGGAATCATAATCAGATTCTGCTTGACCACGATTTGGAGGTGAATCCCGCAAATGTCGCTCTCTTACCATCTAAAGAACCTGACACAATCACGCTTGTTGACTATAAGCGTAGACGTACGCATGAAGAAACAGCGCTGGCTCATGGGGACATGGAAGAAGAACATCTCTCTGATACACTCGAAATTGGGTCAAAAAACTTGAATTTGGTAGGCTTTGTTTCTGAAGCCCACCGCCATCCATGAGTACCTTAAGTTGGAATTGTCGGAGGCTTGGGAACCCCCGCACAGTTCGAGCTTTACTGGACTTGGTGTCCGACAAGAAACCCATTTTTATTTTTCTTATGGAAACTAAAATTACAAGAGAGAAACTTATACCACTTCAACGCAAATTGAGCTTTGCAGGTATGTTTACGGTCGACCCAATTGGCACCAAAGGGGGTTTGGTTTTATTATGGAAGAATAAGGATATGGCCTAATTACTTAGCTACTTACAACATCATATAGACATCATCATTTGTATGGACGGTGTTAAACGCTGGAGACTAACTGGATTTTATGGATTCCCAGAACGTTACAACAAACACTTGGGATGGGATCTGCTGCAACAACTTCAACCTCAGTCGATCCTGCCATGATGCATCATCGGTGATTTTAACGATATTATGCTCCCTTCGGAAAAACAAGGTAACCATATGCATCCTCGGGCTTTGTTGGAAGGCTTCCGACAAGCATTATTGGATTGTCATCTCTATGATTTGGGGGTCGAGGGTTCACTGTTTACATGGGAAAATCGGAGACATGAGACTGCCATGGTAAGAGAGAGGCTCGATCGGGCGGTAGCCACCACCACATGGTCCTCTTCGTTTTTGAGGGCACGCGTTTCAACTCTCCAGACAGATTCTTCAGATCACTTACCCCTTTTCTTATCGTTGGGTGTCCAGCTGAAACAATATGTGCAAAAGCGATTCAGGTTTGAGAACGCGTGGATTGTCGAAGAAGAATGTCGACAAAGCATTCTGCGAGGATGGATGAAAGACTCCCTTGCTTCTCTCCAAGACCGACTTCGTAATTGCTCTCACCAATTACAAGTTTGGGCAAAATCTCATAATGAGGGATTCCACCGTCAGATTAAAACTTTGAAGCAACAGATGGCACAACTACGCAGACACTCGACATTGAACATGGGGGCCCTTAAAGAGACAGAACAGCAGTATAGTGCGCTCCTCCTCCAACATGAATTGTACTGGAAACAGAGATCCAAGCAACACTGGTTAGCGGAAGGTGACTCTAATTCGAAATTTTTTCACTTAATGGCGTCTCACCGGCATCGGAAAAACTTCATTTCCAAGCTTAAAAACAACAGCGGGGAATGGGTTGACTGGGATTCTGGCTTACCGAACATGGTATTGGATTATTTTCAACAACTCTTTACCTCTTCACAAGGAGATTCGGATCCGTTTTTACGCAATGTGGATTGTAAAGTTACTCAGCGGCACAATGATATATTAGTGGCCCCCTACACGGCAGAGGAGGTGAAACTAGCTTTATTCTCCATGCACCCTGACAAATCACCGGGCCCAGATGGTTTCAACCCGGGTTTTTTCCAGACTTACTGGGACTTAATTGGACAGGATGTCACTCACGCTTGCCTTCGAACTTTGAATGATGATGCTCCTATGCCTGGAACCAACAAAACCAACATTATACTTATACCGAAGAAAGAGACACCAGAAACTATAGCTGATTTACGGCCTATTTCGTTGAGCAATGTCACCGACCGTATCATCTGCAAGGTATTAGCTAACCGCTTGAAGTAGATTCTACCACATATTATTTCTGATACGCAGAGTGCCTTTATTCCTAATCGGCTAATTACCGATAACATTATTGTGGCGTATGAGTTGTTTCATTCTATCAAGCGGAAAACTCAAGGTAAGGTTGGCTCCCTCGCACTCAAGACTGACATGAGTAAGGCCTATGATAGAATAGAGTGGGAGTATCTGCGACTGATCATGCTGAAATTGGGATTTCATGAAACATGGGTTTCAAAGGTTCTGAACATAGTAACATCGGTGGCTTACTATTTTGTCCGGGGTAACGAAGAATACGGGCCTTTGATACCTCATAGAGGATTGCGACAAGGAGATCCGCTGTCCCCCTATTTGTTCATTATTTGTGCAGAAGGATTATCTGCGAGCTTGCACAAATCACAGTCACAAGGACAGATTCACGGGACGACCGTCGCAAGAGGCGCTACTCCAGTGTCTCACCTCTTTTTTGCTGATGATGCCATTTTTTTTGTTAGAGCTACACTGGAAGAGGTGACTAAGTTACAAACTATCTTGCGTCTATATGAACATGCATCGGGTCAACAAATTAACCTTCGCAAATCAGGTATCTCTTTCACTCCTAATACTCTCCCCACCATGAAGGGATTGATATGCCAAACCTTGGGGGTTGCAGAGCTAGCAGGTCATACCAATTATCTGAGCATGCCGTCTGTCATAGGAAGGGGTAAGCGACAAGTTTTTCATTATGTGCACGAAAAATTGACAAAGAGGCTACAAGGATGGAAGGCTAAGGTGTTGTCCAAAGCTGGGAAAGATGTTTTGTTACGAACTGTTGCACAGGCTATGCCAAACTATCTGATGTCTCTTTTCCTACTACCACTTTCTACTTGTCAAGATCTGGAAAACTTAATGAACGGCTTCTATTGGCATAACGGTGGACAAGACAGCAGAGGTTTACGATGGTTACAATGGAAGAAGCTCACCGTACCAAAAATTTATGGAGGATTGGGTTATCGAGACTTTAGACATTTTAATCTTGCTCTTTTGGCCAAGCAAGGATGGCGGCTGCTTAAACACCCAAATTCGATTGCAGCCCGTATTCTTAAAGCTAGATACTTCCCTAATACGGATTTTCTTTCTGCAGCGTTGGGTAATAATCCCAGCCAAATCTGGAGGAGTATACATCAGGCCAAATCTATTCTACTTCAGGGCTGCCGAAGAAGGGTTGGAGATGGACAAGACATCCATATCTGGCGCGATCCTTGGCTAATGAACGATGAAGACCCATTTATACAATCAGATTTTACGGAGGACATTGACTATGTAGCTGATCTCATTGAGAACCATCGGTGGAATGAAGCGAAAATCAGAGGCGCCTTTAATCAACGCGATGCAGAATTAATTTTGCAGATCCCACTTAGCTTTTCACGGCGCAAGGATGAGTGGTTGTGGCTGTTAAACAACCAAGGTGAGTATAGGGTTAAGGAAGGATATCGTTTGGCTATGGAAGGTGTGAATGTTGACTTTCGAGACACAGGCTTCCCATGGGAGAAGATTTGGCAGTTACATATTCCAGGTAAGGTTCAATTATTTGTCTGGAGACTTTTGAAGAAGGCACTTCCATATAGAGCCAATTTAAAAAGAAGACATATTGATATAATTGATACTTGCCCCATTTGCGACAACTCATCCGAAACTGAACATCATTTATTTCTTGAATGTGACTTTGCTCGTTCTGTTTGGTATTCTTTCTCTGCTGCCGGGTCTTTTTCACATACTGTTACCTTACACCAGTGGCTTACTGCTATTATGTTGGGTAGACCAAAGTCACAGCAGGAGGAGACTTGCATGATTTTATGGAGTTTATGGACTTACCGAAATGAACTTATCTGGCAGTAGAAAACTAAGGACCCCTCCTCAATTTTTCGTCGAGCCACCACGTCATTATTAGATTGGCAAACAGCGCAACATCGGAGAAACCACTCCTCTGCAACGTTTCAATCCATACATCCCTCCAAGTGGCAAGCACCTCCACCGAATCACTTTAAATGCAATGTCGATGTGACACTTTTGTCTTCTGATTTTTATGGATTAGGTATGGTGATTCGTGACTACAAAGGGCTAACTAGTGCGGGCAAGTTAATGATTTTACCAAAATGGGGTGACCCTCAAGTCGGTGAGGCATTATACTTTCAGAAAACCCTAAGCTGGATAAAAGGTCTTTCTTATGCTCCGATTTGTATAGAAACAGATTGTCAAATCATTACTCAATTCCTGACATCCGTTCATTTTCCATCATATTTTTCGATGATTATTGAGGATTGTAAAGCTCTTCTTAACGAGCATCAACTTATTTCCACTGCTTTTATTAAGAGATCAACGAATATGGTTGCTCATACGTTAGCCAGGGCGGCCAATTCTATGTCTGATTTTATTTGGGGGATATGCCCTCCTCATTTTCTGTATAACGTTTTGTCTTTGGACATGAATAATATGCGCTGAGCGCACTAGCCAACGTTTCAAAAAAAAAAACTCCGAAGCCTTTCTCCCCCACGTCATCTGGGATCACGCGCATTAAACCTTTTGCAGATTTTTATGTTCTCTTTACATCTAGAGTCGTATCATATACAACGAACTGAAGCAAAAATGAATAGTTACTTCACTTTAAGCACACATATAACCAACATTGTGCTTGAAATACACATCTCGAAACTACAAATATTTCTCATACAAAATTTCAGAAACAGACCATGAGATTGCCGGCCTTTTCCCCAATCATTTCAGAAATAGCCCCTTGCTTTATCTATGACCACATTCTTTTCAACCAGATGCTTCGGCAGCGCGTTTGTCATACTCGCCTTGTCCCTCTTTTGCAAATTCTTCAATCAATTCTCGTTGCCTTGGAGTCAAATTTCTGCATTTTAGTCATCAGAAAATGTTAGGAAAAGTAATGTTACCCTCCACTCCACTATGAACACAGACAGCTGAATAATCTTTATGCAAGATTGACTACGAATGGGTATCGTAAATAGTAAGACAATGAAACTTGGATCAGAAAGCCTTACGCTGGGATGCTGACATTGAAGTGCACAAATTGATCGCCAAATGTATACGAGCTCCTTGTTTTTATACCTACAAGAGAACAAGAAAACCAACTCATAAGGCGGCAAGGCTTAAAGATTTAGTAAGAATACCAAGTAATCGTGTTCTCACCCTTTTTCTTTAAAACCACCTTCTGTCCCGGCTGGGTCCCAGGGTGGACCTGAAATAGATAAACAGTTATGAATTGCTAACCAGTTGAACAATTTAACTTCCAAACAAGAACTCAACAAACCTTGAGTACAACATCTCCTGTAAGGGTTGGGACCTGAATTGTTCCACCCAAAATCGCCTGTGGAAGAGCCATATGAAGCAACTTTGAATGTTAAATAATCACACCATACGGATAACTAAAGAAGTGGCATGATTTACAGGAAGGAGCAACATAAAGAGTAAAACATATGAAGGAAAAAAAATAAGGCCAAATGGGTCAAGGATTATTCTAAAAAGTAAAGACCTTTGCTGATCCCTACCAAACACATCAAGTAGGACTATATTCCATTGGGTTTGAAAAATTTTCTTAGCCATGAGTTTGCAATAGATCTTACCTGGGTGATACTAAGAACAGCATCTACGTGAACATTAGAGCCTTCTCGGCGGAAGACAGGGTCCTCTCTCACCTATAGTAAAAGAAAATTGCTTCTAGTGATCCTCATAAACATAAACATTGGACATATAAGCATTCGGCCAGACTACAGTAGCATACAAGTTAAAAGGAAAAGAGAAACATGGGGGACAGTCTCTTATGCAAACAGATAACCGATAAAGCCACTGACGTTTGTACTCTAGCAGTGCATATATTTTCCTTGTCCTAACGCCTAAAAAGACAGTCGATTTGCCTCAAGATGCCTTTATATTTCTCTCAAGACTAGTCAACCCCTTACCATAACAACTACAAAAATGGAACCAGCCCCTACTTCTCCATTGCAAGGATGCACATCAAAGCAGTTGAACACATACCAAAGAAAAGAGGTAATAAATAATATGCCCTAAGAAGCCATATCCTGCCACCTAAGCTGTGAAGAAAACAGCCTTAACTTTAATTTTTCATAAAGATGATTTCAAATCTTCTTTAGCCACAATAGTTGCATCTTTGACATAACAAAATGAAACATATGCAAGAAAAAATTTAATCACCTTGATGTTGACAAAGAGATCGCCAGGTTGACCTCTATCTGGGTCTGCTCCACCACTTCTAGGCACTTTCAAAGTTTCGTTGTTGTCCACTCCTGTAACAAGGTGAAAAGTATGAGCCATAACAAAAACAGAACTAGGAACAAAGAATTATGAAACAAGAATTATGATAAAGAATTTGATTCTAACAGGAGGAAAAAAATTGGTTAACTTTCAAGCTTTCCCGATTCATCACATTTCAATAATAAAACAACAAAAAAGTATCTTTTCAGCCACTAAGAAATGACAATTTTCAATGCGCCATTATTCGATGAAATTATTTTTGTGCTTTCAGAATGCATTCAAGTGACTTTAAATCTTAGTTCAAGAATATAATGATTTCATGTGAGAGGTTTGAATCTTAGTTCAAGAATATAACCATTTCATGTGAGAGGCTAGAGTTTTAAACTTAATTGAGACTTAGAACCATGAACAATAGAAACTTAAAGCTTTATAACAAGGAATTAACTTGACAAAGTTCTACATCTCAAAGGGTCCCTTGTATCTCAAATGCAGTAAGAGGTAAGGTAATTCTCACAAAGAAATGTTTTGGAATTAAGTCATCTCAGTAACCAGTGCTTGCGTCTAAGTAGGTGATAGTTAGAGACTTGTAAGAGATTTGGAGAACATCTACAGCACATTTGGCTACAAATTGTTTACCAATTATTTAAGTAACTTTTGAATTGTTCCAAAGGACATAGCCCACAAGAGCAGAAACCCAATCACAATAAGTTATTGCGGCTGGAATGGCAGACAACGTGAGAGAATATATGAGGTTTCACTATGTAAGACCAACCTGGCATTATGTCCAAATTAATTGTCTTTGATCCCCTCACAACCTTACGCCCATTGCAAGACCTGCAAAAGCTCTGCCAAACCATGCAAATAAAAAGCTAATGCAAAACAGTTTAAAATTTATAAGTGAAATACAAGAGGGCATATGCCTCATCCACAAACTTTAATTTGGTGGGTTCCAAAGGCGGAGATTATCTGAATACGTCCACATCACTGTTCACATGAACAGTGACACCAAGCTCAGTTTTGTCAGTTTATTTTATGCTAATCTTCTCTTATTAGATAGTAAGTCAACATAGGTTTTTGATTCAACAATGACGACATAGAACAGAAGGGTGTATAGGGAAATATCCAATGACTAAAAGCAACACAAATTGATTTTACTCGAAAGTACTTGGTATCTTCCAAACCAGGAGTATATGAAGATTCTATTTGATCCAAGGTGATTCTTGTGATAGTATGTCATATCTTATTGGTCAATATGATGTGAAGCATTTCGTTAAGTCTAATACCTACCAATTTATGTTGGATGGAAAGAAGGTACTTTGAAGTCTATGAAGGTAGAAACAGTCAAGAAGCAAAAAGGAAAGTAACAAAGCAGCCATAAATACTAAGGAATGGCCTGTTAATACATTTGAACAAAAAGAGTTTGTAGCTGTTAGCCAGAAAAAGCAAATTAGTTCTGCACTAGTATGAGAGAAGTAACCAAAACAAGACATTGAAACATAATTTGAAAGTGAGTAAAGCTACTGGCTGATTTTTCAAACCTTACCTGATGATTTACAAAGTGAATCTCTTTTAGGAGATGTCAGCATGCTATTGAACTAATACCTTAGTCTACTTTACCAGATCTTCCAACATATGCCTAACTCTTACTGGGAATGAAGAATTCAAAAGACAGTAGAGTTGCTGGGAAAGGTTCATTCAAGAAAGTTTTAATCCATGTGCAGTTCCTGCATTATTACTCCTAAAAAGGATGAAAGTTGGGAAAACAGTTTAAAGTCTATAAGCAAAACAAGAGAGAACAAATCCCTCATCTACAAGCTTTACTTTGGTGGGATAAAGAGTGATAGTTGATGTGACACTATTCAAGTTACTGTACAAGTAAACAATGACAGTAAGTGGCAGTTTTGTCAATTACTGATAGAGGTATCAACTGAGGTTGTATTATTTACGTATTTCTATAGATTCTGTAATAGAATCCCTCCTGGAAGGAAA
>JANZLC010000009.1:25288889-25304592 GCA_026413385.1 Erythroxylum gracilipes
TGAAAGCAAAAGAAGATAAGCCTTAAAAATGGGATGTCTCACTACCGGCTTGGCTCATAAAGTCATGAAAATTGGAATAATAACAAAGTTGTCAGACAGCTTGGCATTGGAACACTCAAAGTTGTCCATTTTTATAAGTAACACGACAGCGTTTCTTCCCTAGACAGAGTGCGACAGAGTAAGGGTAGACAGACGATCCGGACTCTGAACTGTCAGCCGAGTTCTAGGGAGAGCAGGTCATTAAAACTTTACCCGCAATATGAGCAGGGACCCATTGTGAAATTAGCAACTAGCATACGGCTCACACGAGAAACAAAGTTATACTACATATAAGTTTAAGTGAGGTTCAATTCTAAAATTAATTGACAATAGATGGAGTAGTCCACTAGGTTTATATGTTATTCTTCTTTCCTCTCTTTTTTTTTAATATGGGACACTCACGTGTGGGTATTATTAACACTCCCCTTCATGTGCAATTAGAACTGAACATTCAGTTGTCACTTGAAATAAACACAGTGATAACCGTATCGGACCGCTAAGATTAGATATCCAAACGGATAATCGAGAAATTAATAATCCAGACAAAACCTGCTCTGATATCACACGAGAAAGAAAGTTATACCACACATAAGTTTAAGTGAGGTTCAATTCTAAAACTAATTGACAATAGGTGAAGTAGTCCAAGAAAGTTATACCACACATAAGTTTAAGTGAGGTTCAATTCTAAAACTAATTGACAATAGGTGAAGTAGTCCACTAGGTTTATATGTTAGTCTTCTTTCCTCTCTTTTTCTAAAATGAGACACTCACGTGTGGGTATTATTAACACTCCTCTTCATGTGCAATTGGAACTGAACATTCAGTTGTCACTTGAAATAAACACAGTGATAACCGGATCGGGCAGCTAGGACTAGATATCTAAACGGACAACCGAGAAATTAATAATCCAGACCAAACTTGCTCTGATATCATGTGAAATTAGCAATGGGCCAACGGGTTCACGTGAGAAAGAAAGTTAGACCACACACAAGTCCAAGTGAGGTTCAATTTTAAAACAAATTGACAATAGGTGGAGTAACTCACTAGGCTTATATATTAATCTTCTTTTCTCTTTTTTCTAATATGGGACACTCACATGTGGGTATTATCAACAATCGTAAGGTTTGTATGTTTTCTGTTTGCATAATTGGAGATCAACCATCTCAGGTTGTTTGGAAACCAATGAATTGGATTCAATTCATTAATTTTATGTAATTGAATTCAATTCATACGTTTGGAATACTAAAAAAGAGATGACTTGAATTCAACTACGTAATTAAATCTCTTTTTTTTACGAATTCATTTCACACATTGATTACATACTATTTTTAGTTAAGGATAAAAAAGTCATATAAAGTAGTTGAATTCATTTTTATTGTGTTCTAAACAATATAATTCAATTCAATTCTAATATTTATAGATTTATTCCAAAAGTATAAATCGAACTTAATCCAATCCAACAAATGTAATTGAATCCAATTCGTCAATGAATTCAATACCACAAAAGTTAGAATGTGGTAAATAAGTTAATAAGAAGAAACCAAAGGGAAAGGTATTTGTTCATCACTTTTGTAGTTTCTTTCCATAGGCATTGCTGGCCACCGAAGAAAAGCATGTTTGTAATTAAGCTACATTGTAATTGTTAAGATAGAATGCAGAATTCTTGCAATCTATATGTCTCGCATGTTAATTAAAATGAAGGTTCAAAGAGAAAAGGAATAATCAAGGATGGATGCCACTCATTCCTTTCTTGACAAAGATGTCAAGCTTTGGATCAAGGTGATGGAAAAGGAAAAAGCTATACCCATATATATATATATACACATATCTGTCGGATTGGATCAGCCAGTTTTAGCTTTTATACTAGTTTTCACATGAACATGAAAGGGAAACATTTTGCAACAAGCTATAATTTGGATACAAATGAGCCAATCACAACAGGAACCGCATTTCTTTTTTCTACCTTCACCATTTAACTTGGCAAACAAATACAAATAAGTCACCTGGAGTAAAAGAAAGATGTGCAGTGCATAACATTCGCTTTAAATAAAGTTGGTGCTTCCTCTTGGCTGTATATTTGTGTTTTGTACAAAAACACTCACAGGCAGCTTCTACGTCAAAACATTCTTTTCTTCGTTGGAAAATCTATAGCAATTGAAGCTATTCCACTAAAAATAGTTATTCCTTCCTTTCGATGCATTGCCTTGATGAGTGGAACTTCTTTGCTTCCAATGCGAGTTATAGATTTCTTGATGACCGCCACTTGTTCCCAAATAAAGACATAATAAACCATGAAACTAGTAGTAGAAGTGGTGGATGCTCACAATCTTATGCCCAAAGACGGGGAAGGATCATCTAGCCCTTTTGTAGAAGTTGACTTCCAAAACCAACTCAGCAAAACCAAAACTATCCCAAAGAACCTCAACCCAGTTTGGAACCAAAAACTTTTCTTTGATATTCACGAAACCAAAAATTTCATTCACCAATTCATAGAGGTTTCTGTGTACAACGAGAGGAGACCTATTCCTGGTCGAAACTTCCTTGGTAGGGTTAGACTTCCTTGTTCAAACATTGTCAAGAATGGAGTAGTGTATCAAAATTATCCATTACAAAGCAACTTGTTTCTGTCTAGTGGGAAAGGTTACATTGGTCTGAAAGTTTATCTCTCTGAAACCAAATGCCCTCTTCTTCCTGCCACCCCACAACCTGCTGAAGCTTGTGTTCCACCCCAACAATCAGAAATCCCTCATCTTCCTTCTCTTCCTCTCACTCCCCAATTACCTGATCACAAAACACTACCTACCATTCCAAAAGCAAAGCATACTTCAGAAGAGCTTGTGAATCACTTCTCGAATTCTCCTGACTGTGGTGCTATTTACGAAGAAGAAGAGCCGAAGGCGGAGGCCAGAAATCAGGTCGCTCAAGTAAGTGAATACAAGCATCAAGTTCTGCAGAAACCCAGTTTATCAGTACTGGAAAGGCGAGTGGAAGGTGAACCATACACCATGCAGTCAGAAGATGACTACAATTTGAAGGAAACAAATCCGCAGCTTGGAGAGCGGTGGCCAAGTGGTGGAGTCTACGGAGGAAGGGGATGGATGAATAATGGAGACAGATTTGCTAGCACATATGATCTGGTGGAGCAGACTTTCTATCTATATGTTAGAGTAGTTAAAGCCAAAGATCTTCCACCCAGTATCATCACTGGGAGCTGCGATCCTTACGTGGAAGTAAAGCTGGGCAACTACAAGGGAAGAACAAAGCATTTTGAGAAGAAAATGAATCCAGAGTGGAACCAAGTGTTTTCATTCTCAAAGGAACGAATTCAGTCATCAGTGCTAGAAGTTTTCGTCAAAGATACGGAAATGGTGGGAAGAGATGACTATCTTGGTAGAGTGGTGTTCGACTTGAATGAGATTCCTACCAGAGTTCCGCCAGACAGCCCACTGGCTCCTCAGTGGTATAGATTGGAAGAACGAAGAGGTGGAGGGAAGGTGAGAGGAGAGATAATGCTTGCAGTTTGGATGGGAACACAGGCAGATGAAGCTTTTTCGGACGCTTGGCACTCT
Source organism: Erythroxylum gracilipes (assembly GCA_026413385.1). Classification (NCBI taxonomy): domain Eukaryota; kingdom Viridiplantae; phylum Streptophyta; class Magnoliopsida; order Malpighiales; family Erythroxylaceae; genus Erythroxylum; species Erythroxylum gracilipes. Next base: position 25,292,498 of record JANZLC010000009.1, read on the forward strand.
GATGCTGCCTCTGTTTATGGAGAGGGTGCTGTAAGCATACGTTCCAAAGTTTATGTCTCTCCGAAGTTGTGGTACCTAAGGGTGAATGTGATTGAGGCTCAGGACGTCGCGCCTAATGATAAAAGTCGGCTGCCACAAGTTTTTGTCAAAGCTCAAGTTGGGTATCAAGTTCTTAAGACTGCCATACACCCTACTCCAACCACTAACCCTATGTGGAACGAAGACTTGGTTTTCGTAGTGGCAGAGCCTTTTGAAGAGCAGCTTCTGATCACTGTTGAGGATAGATTGCACCCTTCAAGAGATGACATTTTGGGGAAGATAAGCCTACCACTCACCATGTTTGAGAAGCGGCTAGATCACCGGCCACTTCATTCTCAGTGGTTCAATCTAGAGAAGTATGGCTTTGGCGTCCTGGAAGCGGATAGAAGAAGAGAGCTCAAATTTGCAAGCAGGGTACACTTGAGAGTTTGCCTTGAAGGAGGGTACCACGTACTGGATGAATCAACGATGTACATAAGTGATCAAAGACCAACGTCAAGGCAGTTGTGGAAACAACCGGTGGGGATTTTGGAAGTGGGGATATTAAGTGCACAAGGCCTTCTTCCCATGAAAATGAAGAATGGTCAAGGAAGCACCGATGCTTACTGCGTAGCTAAGTACGGCCAGAAATGGGTTCGGACAAGAACTATTCTCCAAACTTTCAATCCCAAATGGAACGAGCAGTATACATGGGAAGTTTATGATCCCTGCACTGTCATAACACTGGGGGTTTTCGATAATTGCCATTTGGGAGGTGCAGGTGCAGGTGCAGGAGCAGTTGCAGAGGGCGGTGCAGCGGTGAGGGACTCGCGGATTGGAAAAGTAAGAATCCGACTGTCAACATTAGAAGCTCATCGCATATATACACATTCATATCCACTTCTTGCTCTGCAACCCAACGGGCTCAAGAAAATGGGAGAGCTCCAACTGGCATTTCGATTCACCACCCTGTCTGTCGCTCAAATGATATACGTCTATGGTCATCCTTTGCTACCAAAAATGCACTACTTGCATCCATTCACGGTGAACCAAGTAGATAGTCTAAGGTACCAAGCCATGAACATCGTAGCTGTGAGGCTTGGTCGGGCCGAGCCACCTCTGAGAAAAGAGGTGGTCGAGTACATGTTGGATGTGGATTCCCACATGTGGAGCATGCGGAGAAGTAAAGCCAACTTCTTCAGAATCATGTCGCTTATTTCTGGAGCCATCTCAACTAGCCGATGGTTCACTGAGATTTGTCAATGGAGGAACCCAGTCACGTCAGTTCTGGTTCACATCTTGTTTCTGATATTGATTTGGTATCCAGAGTTGCTACTCCCCACTGCCTTTCTCTACATGTTCTTCATTGGGATATGGAACTATAGGTACCGACCAAGGTACCCACCCCATATGGATACTAAACTTTCATGGGCAGAAGCTGTGCAACCAGACGAACTTGACGAAGAATTTGACACGTTTCCAACTTCCAAGTCACAAGATGTTGTTCGAATCAGGTACGACCGGCTTAGAAGCATTGCAGGAAGAATTCAAACAGTGGTGGGGGACATAGCAACCCAAGGGGAGAGGTTTCAGTCTCTACTTAGCTGGAGAGACCCCAGAGCTACTAGTCTTTTCATAGTGTTCTGTCTCTGTGCTGCAGTGGTTCTCTATGCGACTCCATTCAGAGTCGTGGCTCTGGTCACAGGTCTGTATTATTTGCGCCATCCTAGGTTCCGCAGCAAGCTACCTTCGGTCCCCAGCAACTTCTTCAAAAGATTACCTCCTCGAACAGATAGCTTACTGTGATCTACCTATCAGCTTGTAATCGCATAATCTTCTTGTGCGTGCCAATAAATATTATGTCAAGTTTTCTATGAGGAAAAGCCTGGTTTTCATGTAGCTTACTGTGATCTACCTATCAGCTTGTAATCGCATAATCTTCTTGTGTGTGCCAATAAATATTATGTCAAGTTTTCTACGAGGAAAAGCCTGGTTTTCATGTAGCTTACTGTGATCTACCTCTCAGCTTGTAATCGCATAATCTTCTTGTGCGTGCCAAAAAATATTATGTCCAGTTTTCTATGAGGATAAACAGGTATTAACTTACTCGGTTCAAACAACTATCAAGTAGTACTCTTCCAATTTTCATAGAAAAACTTGTATTTAAATACCATCTGAATTCAGTACAACGGATGGACAAATTCTGTTATATAAATGATCCATTACCAAGTACTTGATTTCCCCAAATAGGCCAGCCAACTTAGGATGTTTCGTTCTGGGTTTAAAAAAAGTCATTTCAATCTAACCCAACTACCAACTTAACAAGCATAGTAGGTGTGGTGGACTATTTGTCCATAATGAATAAATAATATGATGATCCTGCAGATATTTCCCAAGTTAAGTGCTTGTCATACTACCATTCAACTATCCACACATAAGGGCATAAACCAAACATGCGACTGTCATTTCATAAGTTTAGTATCATGCTACAAAAAGTGTATAAGAGAGAGAACAAAATTCCCCGCACAATGAATAACTTGGATGTAGAGGTTCATCCAACTGTCTATTGCCTAAAAAAAGTTGGAAAAGTACCATTGACAAAGTTCAATCGATATCTAGTAAAGAAACAGCAAAAGAGATAATCCTAGAACTTCAGTCTAGAACACAAGTTCATGCGGCTTCATTCCAGCCTTAAGTGAAAACCTCGCCGCCAGATAGGAATTCAAGTCTTGAACAGACTCAATTGCTTTAATCAGTTGTGTGTCCACAGACTTTTGATCATCCTTCCTCTCCGCTGGTATCACATTCTTCTCCTGTAAATTGGGAAAAAATGAGAAGAAAATATAAATAGAACTCCACCGATCACTGTAAGCATGAGGCATTTTAAGACACCAACCTCTTTCTCAGCCTCAAAGAACTCTCCCTCGCCTTTCTCCTTCTTCTTCTCAACTTGCTTGGCAAAATATTGGTCATCAAACCTCTCCACATTGACCCCAGAGATGTCTACTTTAGTGGAAGTGGCAATGACATAGGACTGACCGACTCGCCTCAGAGGAACACCATTAATCTTGAATGGCCCTGAAGCACACATACAACAGTTTAATATGATTCCAAGATAACACATGATAGGCTCATTTGCGGTCATTATTTTACGCTGACTAATCATAATTGTAACACAAGTGTAATGGCAGACCCTGCTTCCTGAGCTTATTTAAAACAGCAACTGTGTAAAGAAGAAGTAAAGTTACAGAGAGGAAATGTAAGGATAGTTACCAGTAATCAAAAGCAAGCCGGAGGGAAGCTGCTTGAGGAATACAACTCTCTTTCCCTTGAACCTTCCAGCAAGGAGAATCAAAACGGTGCCAGGAGAAATACTTGCTCTAAAAAAGACAAAAGAAGAAGTTTAATAAGAAGACAAAAAGTATGAAGTGATTCACTATGTTGTAGATGCTTCCTTCGTCACAAGCACATATTCACATCTGATACACCTACATATATGCATAAATCGCAATCAAACACATGAATATAAAGTCGAGAATGTGGTCGAACACGCTACACGCATAAAGAGCAGTAAGTAGAGAGACCTGAGCTTGGTGGGTTTATGCTTCCGCCTGTTTAGAAGAGGTTTCTTAATGTCGTCGGCCGGATAAAACTTAGGAGGGTTATCGGCGGGAGCAGCAGGCTTAGGTTGAGGGTGGTGGTTGGGGAAGACGCCACCGTTCTTGGCTTTGATAGCCCATAAGCCCCTCTTATGGTACATCTGCGCCTTTGAGTACTTGCCGATCCCTCTGATGAGATCTGGGTTCCTGGGAGCCATTGACTTCGTCTTCCCCTTCGATCTCACGACTAAAAACTCTAGAAAGAAAATCGATTATATAGATTACGCCTGCTCCTTGAAAGGATCTAAAAATTCTACTATGGGCTGTGAGATGTTCAAGTAGCTCGGCCCAAATTTGACTGTCCATAAGACCAACCCAATGATCTTCGTCATCATCCTTATCTTTCTCAGCTCGCATTCTGACTTCCTTCTTCTAAACTTAGAATAGCGGTCAGACTCAGACTCAAGAGTCAGAGATGGCACCAATCTCATCTCTAATGATGCCACTACCAACAAAACCGATCACTTTCTCCATAAACCCATCAAAACTGACTCTTCACTTTCCCAAAACTAGGAACAGGCTCTTTTCCGTCGCTGAAGATACCACACCCGCATCCGAGGCTGCCAGAAGGCTCTACATTGGTAATATTCCTAGGACTGTCGACAATGGCCAACTTGCAAAGATTGTTGAAGAACATGGTGCTGTTGAAAAAGCTGAGGTCACTCTACCTTTCCCTTTTTGCTGTTCTCTGTTACACCACTCTTTTGTTTGTCATGTAATGAACTCTTTTTTCTTTCGCGAATGTTTAATTTATCTTGGATGCTGAATTCCAAAAATGATTAGGTGAGCACTGTTCAATCAATCGTTGGCTCGGGATTGAATTGTTGTTTCAGAGCTCATAGCATCTTGTCGGTTTGCCTTGAACTTATATCTTCCCTGTCAATGTTTCTCCACGATTAACTAGTTCTATGTGGACAAATTTTGGCATATAAACTAATTATTCGGAAAAGGTCCATATTGGTAGCAATTGCTTGGTTGGACCCGATTGATAATCTTGCAATAGAGGCCAAAGGTTGAAACTTTGACAGTAATATGTACCTGTACTTCATTCATGCAGGTTATGTATGATAAATACTCTGGCAGGAGTCGTAGATTTGCATTTGTTACAATGAAAAGTATTGAGGATGCTAATGCTGCAATCGAAAAACTTAATGGGACAGTAAGTTTTGCCAATACTTTGTCAAGCTGGATGTTCTGCTGATGTTCTGTGGCTATTCTCAGCTGACTAATTCCATTTTTCTTTTCATTGCAGGAAATTGGGGGACGTGAGATAAAAGTAAATATCACCGAAAAACCTTTAGCATCAGTGGACTTGACACTTCTTCAAACAGAAGATACCCAATTCATTGACAGCCCCAACAAGGTATATGTTGGAAATCTATCAAAAACAGTTACTACAGAGACACTCAAGGAGTTCTTTTCGGAGAAGGGGAAAGTTCTAAGTGCCAAGGTTTCTCGGGTTCCAGGGACCTCCAAGTCCAGTGGGTTTGGATTCGTGACATTTTCTTCAGAAGATGATGTAGAAGCTGCCATATCATCATTTAATAATTCTGTAAGTGGCTTCTTGTTTGCTATCTACATGATTTTTTGACTATATAATTTAGATTGCATTATAATCTGAGGTAATTTTCACCATCCTGTTGTATGAAAATTTGGCCATGCATCCATGTTTCTTATTGTTCTTTGCAGAACAGTTTACCAATAATAAACTTGAGGCCTTTGTGTTGTCAGATACATTTAGTCATATCCTTTCTCTGATACCTTTTTGGTCACCGCAGTTGCTCGAAGGGCAGAGAATTCGTGTAAACAAGGCGTAGTGATAAATCGAATGCTGGATTTTGCAGAGCATTGTGCAGTGCAGCCATGGTTCCCAGAGCTTTGTTGGAAATTGGAATGTAGTTCTTTTGAGAATGGTTATCGTTGAAGTTGAGAGATTAATGGAGAGGCGGATGGTGAGAAAAACTGTATTGTTAACTGTATGAAAGAAGGTGACATATCAATAAGGCAGCCAGGCTATAGCATATCGCATATGAGCCTTGTTCTGTTTTTATCCAATCATCAAGTTGTAGCTCTTGGTAGCATTTACTTGGCTCAAGATCCCCTTTTACAATCGATTGCGTTCAACAGCAGTTGCGGGATAAGACACTGCTGTTGACTTCAGTATGGACATATCTGAGCCCTCCCCAGAATTAGAATTGGACTGCTGACTTAAAGCTTCATGGACTTTTTATCCAATCTCAAGCTTTATAATTGACAACATTTTAACCAACTCTACTTAAACAAATGCGGCCCATGACTGCTTAGTGCTGGCTAGGGGTGTTCATGGTGAGGAAATCTGATCTGTTTATAAATAACTTGAACTTGAACCTTGAACCTGGATGTCAAGTTTGGTAATTTCATGAACCTGAACTCAAAGAACTTATAGGATCAGTTAACTTATTTTTAGGTTCAGTTTTCAGAGTAACCAGAACCCATTCATATCAATATATGTGACAAAAAATTATAAAAATAATCGGTAAAAATAGATTCAAATTATTCATAAAAGTGTGCATATAAAATCCATCAAAGATTAATCCACTATGTTAAACCTAAACAAAGTAAAAATAAGTCACACAATGTCTTATAAAAAACCCCTACTAGGAAAAAAAAAGATAAATTATTAAATAATTATTCTTCGAATAGGATAGTAGGATAATCCACTGTTATAAATGAAGCCACATCTGTAGAAAATAAAGAATAAAAAGAGTTAGATTCGTTATTTCTTTTTTAATCGAAAAAAGAATTTTTATTTATTTGTATATTAAAACAAGGTAAAGTAAATTAGATTACCTGATTCAATTTGCTCAAGTTCTTCAAGTCTCTCTTCCACGTAAAGAGGAACTTGTGATTTTCTCGACCAATCTTGTCCACAAACAAGAACGTCCACTGTAACGCCCCAAATTAGGGGTTAGCATATTAAGCAACTTTAGTCCGATTTATGTTCTGTTTCCACCATCTTTGGAGTAAGAGAGCTACGAAATGAATCAAGCACTCGGCCTCCTGTACTAAAAGCCGACTAAGATTCAACAGTAGATACAGACATAGCTAAAACATCTCAAGCTATTGAAGCAAGCACTGGATACTTAGCAGAATTTAGTTTCCACCAACTTAAGACATTAAAAGTCTTGTCTTTGAGTTCACAATCTTTAGCTAAATATTTATCTAGCTCACTTTTGGTTTCACCACTGGCTTGACTAGCCTCCTGCTCTTCAAAAATATTATCCAAAAATACTGCAACATCCTTGACGTTATCAACTTCCATATCACTTGAAGCTTGAGATTGGACGCTTGATTGTGCAACAGGAAAAGACATGGAGGATCGGTAAAAATCAAACATCAAATCTAAAGTGACTTTTACTTTCTCACACAGCTACTCAAATTTGACATCATCATATGTTTTACCAATCACAAAGTTCACATACTTCAATTTACAGCGTGGATCGAGAACGACAGCAATAAACAACATGCAATTGATATTAACATCTCCTCAATACTTATCATGCTTCTTCTTCATCCTGAAATCCATGTTTCTTGCACTAAAATCATCAAGTCCACATCTCTTTGAAATAACCATCCCAATGCCAAAAATTTCTTTCATGTACTCATTAGCAGTTATGTAACGCCCCATATTAGGGGTTAGGATATTAAAGAAATTCAATACATTTTATGCTTTGCATATTTAAATATTTGCTTATTTGTGCGTAAGCATTTTGGACACATACAATAATTGTACATGCATTCATAACATTTTCCGGGTAAATTGGTTTATAAATAAAAATTATGGATTTATTTGGAATGTATTAAATGTGATTTGGCAATTTTTTTGTACATTTCGAGTATTTTGAACTTTTTGGTGAATTATTCTAGTTGAAAATTTTATTTGGAGACTATTAATAATATTTTAGAATTTTTGGGAATTTTAGGAATTCTTTTTGAAAATTTTGGAGAATTTTTAGATTAAAAAAATAAATAAAAAGACTAGTTAAATTGTGACAAATGGTATGCTTGTGTGATGACAAGTGTAAAACATGCAAGCCTACACGCAACTTGTGTTTACGAGTGGCTTATACGGGGGTTAGGAAAAAGAGCACTATAGTTTATATTCTTCACCGAATTCTCTTCACCAAATAGCTACTAAAGTTGCCTTTGTATTGCTGAGTGATTCTCTGGAAATTTACGCAGTAAGTAGTTTTGGTAATGTTTAGTTTCTAGTATAAAGATTTATATGCATGCATGGAGTTGTGAAGTTGGGTTTCGATGTTGAATAAATTAGACTTAGGAATTGTTAACACCGTGTTGAATGGACTCAAGATTGGAAAATATGTATACACTATCTTGGTTTTGAGAAAACCCAATGTTGGATGCTTACATTGTGTCTGTTATTTATCAGTATAAATGAAGTTTTATGGTTAAGCATGAGTCTTAGATTTTTGTATTGTGTGTGCGTTGAAGAGCTACAAATGAGTTAGAACAAATGTTTAAGTGAATATTTGAGTTGATTGGTGTGAGAATGTAATTGGGAAAAAAAAATTACAGTAGAGAGAGAGAGAGAGAGGAAATTCGTACATGAGTTTGGTTTTGGTGTTTTGTGATAAATCTTGAATCTTGGGTTGTTTTAAAGTAAGTTGAAGTTGAAATGCAAAGAGTATACATTAGGGATGTTGGGATAAGTGGAAAATGAGAGAGTGCTGGAAGTGTTTCACATAATATGCTATGTTTTTTTTTGTGTTAAAGTGAACTCCTATATAGGAATTAATGAAGTGAAATGTGTTAAAGAATGTAAAGAGTAGTGAATCTGATGATATTATAAGAATGGGAAGAAGAGTTGTGCATCTGATGATGGTATGAAAGTTGGAAAATTGCAGTAGTGTGAGAAAGTGAATATGAGGATTTGAATTTGTGATGTTTGAAGTTTAGGATTGTTTCTGAATTGGTTGGAAGTTTCAGTGAGTATAGACAAGCATAATGGACTATTTAGAAGTGATTAAGTGGGAAAAGGAATGAGAAGAAAATTTTGTTGTTTTCATTATGGGTTGGTGAAGAAGAAGATGAACAGTGTAGAGGATGAATAGTGTTTGGCGTTGGTGTTGAAATGTAAGTTTGAATTAGAGTCATTTTGTTGCACAGCTTCAGTGTTTTACCTATAACTTTTGCATCTGAACTCCAAATAACTTGAAACTTGGACCGATGGATTCCTAAGACATTTTTTTTCTCTCCATAAAAACTGAGAATTATCTGAATTGAAATGAAGGTGATTGATAGGATGAAAGTGGGCGTCTGCTGGAATGTTCTGAATTGGAAAATTTTCATGATCATGCTTCGGTTTTCTTATTATAACTTGAGCTGTAAATTTCTGAATGAGTTCGTTTTTGATTCCTATTAAACTAGAGACATATTTCTACAATTCTTATGCAGAGGTCAAATTTTAATTCTATCTCTATGAGTTTCAAAATTGGCATGAATATGAGTCGTAGCTTCAACTGAAACACTATCAGTGACAGAAATCATGTCTTGTGGTTATTGATTAACTTGTACTGATGTAGGCAGAATTAGGTTGAGGTGTCTTCACCAAAGTTGTATCTTATTTTCTCATCTTTAAATTGATATAAATTTTGTAATTTTTGGATATCTGATCTGGAATATATGAGTTGTGCAATTAGAGGGTATGATCATGTACTAGCTGAAAGTTCAAATGTGAACAGTCTGTGGCATTTTATTACTCACTAAGATATATGCTTAGCACGGTGGATTTGCCCCGTGTAGGTTCTGAAAGAGGGACTTAGGAACTGGAACAGGACAACCGCAATGGCCAATGGAGTCTGAGTCTTGTTTTCAAAATAATGTAATTTTTTTGTTTGACTTTTGGGCTTATATTTGATATGTATATGTGGATTTGTTTGTAAAATTGTAACAACGATACTTCAGTTTAGTTTGGATTTTTCAACGAGTTTGTGCTATATGCTATTTAATTCAATGTATGTTTACTTGAATTATTTATTGGAAGTTTTCGTATACTTTGATTTGTTTTTCTATTTTGTGTAGCATCCTTATATCCTTTCAGGGGGTATTTAGGTGTTACAATTTTTGGTATCAGAGCATGGTTTAGGCGATTCTTGTTTAACCAACGCTTAACTTTTGCTTATGTTGAGTGTACAAGTTGTGTTTTGGCCTAATGCGATGTCCCATGTTTTGTCTATAGAATTTACAATGGAAGAATCTCGTGACTCTGTTGACAAAGTTGCTGAGAGCAATCAGCTAGAACAAACTCGTCCAAAAATACCAGGACCCTCGGGGGTCAATCAAGATGAAGTTGAGGTGCCACCTCCTCCTCCAGCTCAGGGAGAGGCTTTGATTAAGCTGTCCCAGGATATGATGACATTGCTACATTGGATGACTGCACCTAAGTCTCTGATTGATCAGCTGAGGAAATATGGGGCTGAAGAATTTACTGGGACATCTTTGGAGGAATCTGAGAGAGCTTAATACTGGATAGAGAAGGTTAAGCGGGTGCTGGATGAGATCAGTTGTCCAACAAAGCAGATGGTGCACTGTGTTGTCTCCCTTCTACAGGGAGCAGCTTATGAATGGTGGAAGTTTGTTATGAGGAGTCCTCAGCTACCAGTACCTCTGACTTGGGATTACTTTGCCCAATAATTTAAAGCTAAGTATGTGACAGAGGCGTACAGAAAGGATAAATGGAGGCAATTTCTGAACTTGAAGCAAACAAACTTATCAGTTGCTGAGTAAGATCAGGAATTTAATCGACTCAGTAAGTATGCCCCTGAATCTGTGCTTACTGAGGAGTTTCGGTGTCATCAGTTTGAGGATAGATTGAATGATTATGTCAAGGAGCATTTGGCGGCAATTACTCTATTGCAGCAAGTAAATTATCATCAGCTAGTACAGGCTGCTATGAAGATAGAGAGGCAAGAGGTGATGAAGAGGGAAAGAAATCAGCGAAGGGGCTTTGCATGAGGAGGTCAGTCCTCAGGCAAATGAAGTCGGGATAGAGTTTCCTCTGCACCAGAGTTTACTCAGAGATCTGTGGCTCGGGGAAGGTCACAAAATTATCCCTCAATGACTATTTTTGGTAGGGGTTCTTCTGCAGGCCGAGGTTCTGATCCCCCAGAGTGACCTCATTGTTCTGTGAATCATTGGGATGTTTGTAGAAGGGCTATAAGAGCATGTTTTCGTTGTGGCAGTACTAAGCATCAAATAGCCAATTGCCCTCTCAGACAACCTCAGACATCACAAGTAAGTCGAGCGGTTTCTTATACATTTGTTAGGAATAGAGGACGTGGTAGAAGTCGAGGAGGATATAATCAGAACAGACCATCCGAGTTCTCACTCAGAAATTGTGAATCAACTAGCTAAGCCTACTGCTTCTGCTTGAGCTTATGCACTGAAAGCTCGTGAGGATTAGGATTCACCGGATGCCATTGCTGGTATGGTTTCTCTCTTTGGTTGTGAAATATATGCTTTAATTGATCCTGGATCTACGCATTCATATATCTGTGTTGGAGAAATGTTTGACATGGGGATGCCTATAGATCAGTTAGAATATGACATGCATGTAACTAGTCCTCTAGGTAGTAGTGTGTTAGTAAATCAGGTGATTAGGAATTGTCCTGTTATGATTCAAGGAAGTGAGTATGAAGCAGATCTGATTAAATTGCCATTCCACGAATTTGATGTGATTCTAGGTATGGATTGACTGTCTAAACATCGGGCAGTAATTGACTGTAATACTAAGACAGTTATGTTTAAGAGGCCCAATCAGCCTGAGATTATATTACATGGTGTTCGTACTAGTTCCTTAACTAATGTAGTATCTGCTATGCAAGCTCAAAAGCTTCTCAGGAAGGGGTGTGAAGCTTATCTAGCTTTTGTGCTTGATTCTCAGAAGGAGGGTGGTAAGGATAAACTGCTTTATATTCCTATAGTGAATGAGTTCCCAGATATTTTTCCTGAGGAACTGCCTAGACTCCCTCCTGAAAGAGAAGTAGAATTGTCTATCGAAGTTATGCCTAGCACTGCTCCTATATCCAGAGCACCGTACAGAATGGCGCCTAGTGAGTTAAAAGAGCTGAAGGTACAGTTACAAGAGCTTCTGGATAAGGGGTTTATTAGACCTAGTGTGTCACCGTGGGGAGCACCAGTGTTATTTGTTAAGAAGAAAGATGGCACACTGCAGATGTGCATTGATTACAGGCAGTTGAACAGAGTCACAGTGAAGAATAGGTATCCACTGCCAAGGATTGATGATCTATTTGATCAGTTGAAAGATGCAGGAGTGTTTTCAAAGATAGATCTGCGATCAGGGTATTATCAGCTTCGGGTAAAGGATGTGGATGTACCGAAGACTGCATTTAGGACCCG
>JANZLC010000009.1:25304692-25318770 GCA_026413385.1 Erythroxylum gracilipes
GATGGAAAAGGATAGTGAGATTAGAATGGTTGAATTTGCAAATGGTTTTGTTTTGGATAAGATTGTTAAAGATGAAAGGATTGGATAAGAATGAAAAAAAAATATACCGGTTTCGGATTAGTTTGAGCCAAATTAGTCTTAGGATATTCCAACGCGACGCTGTTTCGGCAGTTTTCTTGTTCGCTTCGGATGTCAGATTCGTTTGTTTTGCTTTTCGCTTTTGTTTCCATTTGCCTTTCATTTGTTTGCGTGCGCGTTTGTTAACTCCACTTTTGATTGCATCCGTTCTTTCGCTTCCGCTCTTGTGTTTTCGCTTTTCGTTTCCGTAAGTTTCTTCCGCTTCGTTCTGCTTCGTTTTGTTTTCGCTTTTGATTTCGTTCTTTTCTGGTTGGTATCCAATTTCGAGATCGGGTTCCAACAGATGTGCTCTGGCTTAAGGCTTCTAAAAAGTTCATTTACGGAAGGGGAAAACCTTTCCTTTGTTTTGATGGAGGAAAAACCTTTCAACTTCAATGTTGATATTTGATAAAACATTAATTGTATTTATTCTTCTAATATCATTAAATCTTATTTTATTATGTTAAAATAAAAAATAATAACTAATAACTAATAAACTTAAATTTTTTTGGATGTTTCAAGTTCAGGTTTAAACCTAAATCTATAAATCAGGTTCGGTTTGATTAACCTGCTATAGGTTCAGTTTAGGTTCGGTTAATCTAAAACCGCAAGTTAGAAATCTGAACCTGAATTATAAACCTGATTTTTTAGATTCGGTTCGAACCAAACATAAATTTAGGTTCAATTAACCTTATTTATAAGTTCAGTTTATATAATTGATTCACAAATTTGTGAAATTTTTTGAGCAACCTTATTCCTGTTTTATTTTTTTGGATTGTTGTGGAAAGGTATCACTGTCCCTTCTCAAAAGTAAAGAGGAGGAAATTTTGACCTTTAACTTTAAGCAAATAAGAAGGTCCACCCCCGAAACGACAATTGTGTCTCTCTTCGGTGCCCAAAAGCCGAAGTCTCGTCTTGGCTGCTTGGCCTTCTAGGCCCTCCCAAAGGCAAAACCAAGTTGCAGCACTTCGATCTCACGCCGTTTTCATTAAATTATTAAACTCGCTACTTCTTCACCAAACCTCGCGCCTATACAGTCACACGCGCACAGCCCAAAGCATAGACTGTATTTGGGACTGTATTTGTGCTCATAAGCGGTCTATATCCATCTCCAAGCGAATAACGCCTCCCTCCTTTGTCTATAACAAAAACCTGGTGTTTGTGACTCTCTGTCAAACTATATCATCCAAATCCCTGTTTCTCATCACTCCCTACATTCTCATGGCTCTTTCATGTAAGCTCCCATCTATCTCTGTATATTCACCGAATTCGAATAGACTTGTCTCCTTAAATCCAAGCCCCTTATGTTGTTTGCCCTACTGTACAAACTCACCATTTACGGAAAAACATTCCCTCCAAAGGTATCAAAGAGATCAGTGGCTCTACAAGAAAGAGGACCCAAGTCAATCTCCATGTTCATGTCCTATCCCGCCCGACCAAGAGTCTGTAAGGCAACATGACATTGCGTTGCAGCTTCCTGAGCTTAAGAAGCTGCTTCTGGTACTTAAACAAAAGAGAGGGGCTAATGACGGCGAGAAATGCGTGCCTCCTGGTAATGTTTTCTTGGTGGGGACAGGTCCTGGAGACCCGGAGCTGTTAACGTTAAAAGCAGTGAGAGTAATACAGAAAGCTGATCTCTTGTTGTATGATAGGTTGGTTTCTAATGATATTCTCGATCTGGTTGGTCTTAATGCTAGACTTCTTTACGTTGGCAAGACTGCTGGCTATCATAGTAGAACACAGGTAATCATCCCAATCAAAAGATTATTAGTAAAGTTCAAACCTTTTATATGCTTCACAAGTCGGAACTTCTGCTTTCTTCATTTTTGTTGCTCAAGTATTTCCCTTTCTAGTTGTTCTGTTTCTTTATTTCGAGAGTTAGTGATTGTGACACCTATGACTTATAATTTGTGCTTTTGGGGTATCCAATTCCTTTTGAATGCATCTGCCATCTTTTCAGTTTTCAACACTTCTTGTGAATTATGATAGGCTTTTGTTTTGTTATTAATGTCCAAAGTTTGCCCTCTTTTGGGTAAGCATTTGGTTATTCTAGCTACGTTCTTGCATTAATATTTGATGCCTATGGATTGAATTCATTTTAAAAGATCCACGCCATTACCTTTCGTGTTCCAGCATCTATATTGTTTCAGAAATTGATATGGAGTTCCTTTAAAATGTGTAGGAGGAGATACACGAGTTATTATTGAGTTTTGCTGAAGTTGGGGCTAATGTAGTAAGACTTAAAGGAGGGGATCCACTTGTAAGCTTTTGTCTTTTAACCATCTTAACTCAATTCTATTTAACTTTCCTTTACAATGGCGAAAATGATGGCCATATCTTTGGGTGTAAAGGTATTTGGCAGAGGTGGGGAAGAGATGGATTTTCTACAACAACAAGGAATTCATGTGAAAGTTATTCCAGGTACTTTTTTGCTCATCCTTTTATCAAATTATAACTAGCTTTGCTCTGAAAGCTTTAATTGTCCCATGATAAAGAATGTGTAAAGTAACAGTCTTTTCTAAATACCCAAAGTTGGCTTTTCTGGTAATGGAACAAATTTCATTCATCATGTTCTATCCCTTGTCTGATCTACCCCATGCGATGGTGGTTAGGTAATTGAGAAGTGCATTCTTGAAACCAACATCATTCTTGAATAGGGAGCTGGAACAGAGCAATAGATCCAACGTGCTTCAGAAGCTAGTGCTAATTTGTTAGTTGTTGGACTTAGAGTATTCCATGCCTTTAGCTTGATTTTAATGGAGTACCACACTGGGACTACTCCCTGTTTTGCCTCTTTTTATATCTTGATTAATTTAGATAAATCATAGTAAGATGATTCTCTTCTGCACTCTTGAATGTCTACTGTTGTTTGAGGGGGGATATCACAGCAGTGCCCAATCTATGCAGGTATAACTGCTGCTTCAGGGATTGCAGCAGAGCTGGGAATTCCGTTAACTCACCGAGGTATTGCAAATAGTGTTAGATTTTTAACAGGACATTCGAGAAAAGGTGGAACAGACCCCATATTTGTAGCAGAAAATGCAGCTGACCCTGATTCAACTTTGGTAGTTTATATGGGGCTGTCAACGCTCCCTTCTCTAGCTTCAAAGTTGATTAATAATGGTCTACCTTCAAATACACCAGCTGCTGCAGTGGAGCGAGGGACTACACCTAAGCAGCGCATGGTAAGTAGACACCAATCGGTTTTGCAGAGCTTCAGTTTCCTAATATTTTTAATGTCAGCGATGTTAACTGTAATAACAATGATGCAGGTATTTGCTGAACTAAAGGATCTTGCTGATAAAATTGCAATAGCAGAGTTAGTTTCACCTACACTGATAATCATCGGAAAGGTTGTTGCACTTTCGCCCTTCTGGCCACTTTCTTCAGCACAAGAACCCTACTTGGTGGAGGCTGTGTAGAGCGTGGTTTTGTGGATATGGACAACCATATGTCGGCGTGGAGGTAATTCCGGACGGTGTTGACGTACAAGTTATCTGTCCGTTCGTAGACTCCTCCGAACTGCTGCTACTATAAGAAATGGCTTGTTATGTTGATGTCTATGCAGTTTATTGGAATGCAACAGTAAGAGTTAGTTTTGGATTTGGTGTTTAAGAAATTTGATCCAGATAGAGTGAAAAGTTAGGTTTTAGTTTTGGATTTGGTGTTTAAGAAATTTGATCCAGATAGAGTGAAAAGTTAGGTTTGACACTATAATGCGCATGGCTAACAGATTTTGTAAAAGTAAAGCCTCTGAGCTCCGGAACCCATACCAGATTCTTCCTTTAGTAAAGCTGTGCATTACTAAACCTTTTCAAGTTTTAGTGAGGTTTTTACTGGTTTGTTGATGATGTATTATTTCATTCAATCTATTGCAACTATATAAAATAATGTGCCGGAGAGTGGATTGCAGGGGCCCCAGGCAAATGACTTGCTTGATCTACAATTCCAAGTACCCCACTCTCCTGGCAAGTGTCAATTAACATTAGATTCTTAATAATAATAATAATATTTTATCACTAAAATGTGAGATAAAAAAGTTCACAATCCAATTTAAAATTTCAACTTAGTTAAGTGGCGATACATTAACATCTGCAGCTTGTAAAGTACCTGTCAATCATGTTTAAAACGGTATCTAATAGTCGTTTATGGAGTTACTGTGCAAGTACTGTGTCTGTCTAATGTGGTAAAGAGTTAATTAATCATTTCACGTAATTCCTTCCAATTACTCTCAACCACCGCCCCTCCGCTCTATTTATAGAATCTCTTGTGCATATTGAGTATTGACCCAGCTTATGTAACTTCCAACCTACGTACGTTCTCTTACTACTCTGGATTCTGATCATGATGAATTCCCAAGTAGTACTCTGCACCCACATGTCAGCACTGATGATCAACTCTACCACTACTAATAGCGATTATATGTCTTCTCTTATACCAAAACCCCCACCTCTGTTGATGATGACGATGAGATTGAGAGGTGTACATCACCATCATTTTCATCACATCAACCACAAAGCCAGCCATAGCAGCATACATGCTTCTGCCACTACACACTTACTTGACTCCTTATCCCAAACCTTACCATCCTCAGATCCTCTCAGTACTGTCACTGCAACTGTTACGGTTAAAGCAGATGGTGGCTTATTTTCGAGTACTTTTTTGTCCGGACTTCTTTGTCGTAATGCTCTACTTTTGGAGCTTGTAAGCGCAGACCTCGACGCCGGTGAGTATACAAGTATAATTGCTGGTGGGACGTACATAGTTGCTATAAGTATTAATTTATCTTAAGGTTTACCTTTTAAAATAATTTGAACAGACACGGGATTGGAGAAGGAAACAGTGAAGAGTTATGCTTACAAAGTGAGGCACAAAGGTGGCGTGGTAAAATACGAAGCCAGGTTCAGGGTGCCAACCGGTTTTGGAGAGATTGGAGCAGTTTTGGTAGAAAATGAACGTGGCAAAGAAATATACATAGAAAACATTGTTATTAGAGGCCTGATGTATGGGCCACTAAATGTTTCATGCAACTCGTGGGTTCATTCCAAGCATGATAATCCTGAGAAGAGAGTTTTCTTCACTCAGAAGGTCTTTCCATAACTCCATAACTCATTCATTAATGATGATTACGTGATTATGGTGCTTGTTACTTGCAGTCTTACTTGCCATCGGATACACCGAGTGGATTGAGAAGGCTAAGAGAGAAGGATATGGAAGATAAGAGAGGAAATGGAGCAGGGGAGAGAAAATCTTACGACAGGATATATGATTACGATACATATAATGACCTTGGTAATCCCGATCAAAGTCAGGATCTAGCAAGGCCTGTTCTTGGTGGCAACAATCATCCCTATCCTCGCCGTTGCCGAACAGGACGCTCATCCACGAAAACGGGTACAACCATGCATATTTATATATTACATTCATCAATCTATGAATCACTATATGTAATGTAACATTCATGAATTCTTCAGCTATGTTTAAACAAAGTAGTGTTTTTCAGACCCTTCATCAGAATCAAGGAGTAGCAGCATATACGTGCCGAGGGATGAAGCATTCTCGGACGTGAAGCAGGCAACTTTCTCTGCAAAGACACTAAGATCTGTGCTACATGCACTGGTTCCCCAGATTGAAATGTTAATACTTGATCCTAATCTTGGATTCACCAACTTCGCTGATATTGACCAACTGTTTAACCAACAAGTTGTATTGCCTAAATCACAAAAGACTGGCTTTTTCCGTTCATTATTAGCAAACATACTGAAAGCTCTTCTCGAGGGAATAGATCTTCTAGAGTTTGAGACTCCTGTCATGATGAATAGTACGATCATCCACACACTCTCTCTCTCTCATTCATCGCACTACAATTATTAATTAACTATAGTTGGAAACTATATTTAAACAGTCATTCCCTTGCGCAGGAGACACATTTGCTTGGTTCAGGGATGAAGAATTTTGCCGTCAAACTCTGGCTGGTCTGAACCCACTCAGCATTCAATCAGTGAAGGTAGAAATAATATTAATAGTGTCCCGTTTTTATACTTTTAATTGGTTGCAGCTTTAATTTGGTATCATCACATTCCCATTGAGAAAATAGTTATGCTAACGTCAGATTTTCTTAGCAAAGAGTAATCATTGACTCCGTGCAGGAGTGGCCACTGAAAAGTAAACTGGACCCCGAAATTTATGGCCCCCCTGAATCAAATATAACGACAGAACTAGTGGAAAGGCATATAAAAGGGATGATGAGCGTGGAGGAGGTAAGCATGCATGAATCTTAAAGTTTTGTTGATCACAATTAATATATTTTGGTGGTTGATTGTATTTGTAATTGTAGGCCTTGGAAAAGAGGAAGATGTATATGCTGGATTATCACGATTTGCTTTTACCATATGTGAACAAAGTGCGGGAGCTTGAAGGCACCACATTATATGGGTCCAGGACCTTGTTCTTTCTCACACCCGATGATACACTCCAGCCTGTTGCTATCGAGTTAGTTAGACCACCTATGGGCGACAAGCCACAGTGGAAGCAAGTGTTTACACCTAGTCACGATGCCACTGCTTGCTGGCTGTGGAAGCTGGCCAAAGCTCATGTTTCTGCACATGACGCTGGTTACCATCAGCTCGTCATTCACTGGTAAGTAAGTTACTTGATTATTGTGTGTTAGTTGGAAGATATAAATAGTAATTACTATTGGCAATGTTTATGCAGGCTAAGGACACACTGTTGCACTGAACCCTACATAATCGCGGCTAATAGGCAACTAAGTGCAATGCATCCTATCTATAGACTTCTACATCCTCATTTTCGATATACTATGGAAATCAATGCTCTTGCTCGAGAAAGTCTTATTAATGAAGGGGGAATCATAGAAGCCATTTTTTCTCCTGGCAAGTACTCAATGGAGCTCAGTTCAATTGCTTATGACCAGAGCTGGCGGTTTGACACTGAAGCATTGCCAGCTGACCTTATTCAAAGGTACTGAATTTGAAGTCACTGTAACATTTGTATAATATGATTAAGCTAATTGATACTCGTGTTAATGTAGGGGAATGGCAGTGGAGGACCCGAGTGCAAAACATGGTTTGAGGCTAATGATTCAAGACTATCCTTTCGCCAGCGACGGTCTTATCCTCTGGGATGCGATTAAACAATGGGTAACCGACTATGTGAATCATTACTACGCAGATGCAAGCAGTGTGGAGTCTGACAACGAGCTTCAAGCATGGTGGACAGAAGTTAGAACTAAAGGCCATGCAGACAAGAAGGATGAACCATGGTGGCCAGTCCTTAGAGCCCCCACAGATGTCATCCACACTTTAACAACAATCATATGGGTAGCTTCAGGTCATCATGCAGCCGTCAACTTTGGCCAGTACGTGTATGGCGGCTACTTCCCCAACCGCCCAACAATCGCCCGAACCAAACTGCCTATTGAAGATCCATCAGACGGAGATGAGCGTAAGCTCTTCTTGGAAAAACCTGAAGTTTCATTGCTAAAATGCTTTCCTACTCAGATTCAAGCAACAAAAGGGATGGCAGTTTTAGACGTCTTGTCAAGCCATTCGCCTGACGAGGAGTACATTGGTGAGAAAATGGAGCCGTCATGGGAAGAAGATCCCGTCATTAAGACTGCATTTGAAAGATTCCATTTAAAACTAAAGGAGCTTGAAGCCATAATCGACCAGAGGAACGGTGATACAAATCTCAAGAATAGGACTGGAGCTGGAGTGGTTTCATATGAGCTCTTAAAGCCATTCTCTACTCCAGGGGTGACAGGAAAGGGCGTTCCCAACAGCATCTCCATTTGACGTTCATGCATATAGCTTCTCAAGATAATAATATTTGTGCCTCATGCCCACTGTATCTTATTTCCATCAAATAAAGTAAGAATTTGATTTGCTTACATTACGCAAGCAGGGGAACCGCAAATGGAAGATGCGTGCACTTTCCCACTTAGAATTGAAAATCAGTTTATTATATCCTTCCTGTACACGAATGGATCTGCTGTCATTGAATTTGATACCAAAATGAATCGTATCGTAAATTTTATGTTTAATTGAGCAAATGAATGGATGAATTCAGTTATTTGAGCTCAATCTTACAAAATTTAATATGGAAAAAGAGAGACCTTGAGCCAAAGAGCTTTTCGTTTCATAAGCTTCATCGTTTGGCACCTTCCAGTATCTGCCTCTGTTTTGCTAACAATTGTACTATTCTACTATTTTCGTCACTGACCTGTAAATTCCCTCTCATGTGGGAGACGAAGGAATAAGAGGGATCAACTCCCTGTGGAAGCCCAAAGGTCATGGTGGCGCTTGAAATGACTATAAATATAGCCAAGCCAAGCCGAGCATCCCTGACTTGCAATGGATTTCAATTTGTTGCTGAAGCAATAGTGCTTTACTCCAGTGGTCAGTATTTGCAGTACTCAGAATTGATCACACGGATGAATGAGCTTGTGAATCATTGCACATACATTCATGGACTGGATACTTTGTAACATCTCTTTCAGCTTTACTAGTTTTGAGTTCTGGTCCTCCTAAGGATTCACTGTGCAATTCCCTTATGATTCTGTTGAACTCTGCTTCTGGCAAGGAAGAATTAAGAAAATAGGGGAGCATTTGCCTTTTGCTTGGGGTTATGTACTTCTTGTGTCCAGCATAGGCTCGCTGACCCTGTACCAAGAACAAATTTCAGTTTCAAAAGAAGCATAGACCTTAATTTCCTGAATAAAGGATTACTAAGAACCCATCCACAATTATAACAAATGGAGGCACGGGCCAGGTTAGGACCATTGTGACATTTGAATCCTCAGCATGTGAAATTATTAAGATGAAGCAATCTTGACGAACTCTCTCTTTTTTACTGCAAAGATCAAATTATAAAATAATGCAGGTGTTACTATACCTGGATGGTGTGACCCATATTTCCACCGTGAGATGGCATGAACACGTCGCTGTTAACTGAAACTATATAATCAATTGCAGCCATAAAAGAAGCTTGCTTTGCAAATGGTTCCAGTTCACCAGGCAAGGCCAAGTCCTCCTTATTGTATATGTAAGGAAATTCCGTCATTAATGGTAGCAAAGCTTCTTTTCCTCCAACAGGTTGCCCTCCAGCCCAATATATTCTGGCATCTTTTGGAGCTCCAAGAGCTTTAAGTAGCCTAATATTAAGACCATATGCATCATCAGGAAAATCATCTATGGTAAACTTGTGACAGAAAAGATGACCTTTTTTTCATATCAATTGTTTGGATTACCATGTTTGACACTCGCTCCATAAGAATTGATTCTCACCTTGTCACCTCCATGGCATTCAAGGGACACAAACCAAAAAGCTTTCGGTCGTGATAACTCATGTTTGATCTTGCAGTTAGGAGTTCAGGACGCTTTTTCCTCTCATTGTTGATCATCTCATCATATTCATGGCTCAAACCAGGCAGGCACCCAGTTCTCACCCATACATCCTTCTCCAGACGTAGATGGAGAGCAATATACGGTCCCTTGCTCCGCATCCTTTCAGCAAGCCTATTTGCAAGCTCTAAAATTCGTGGAGCAAATTTTAGTGCATGAAACGCCACCTGAAGTCAAGTAAATAAGAAATTGGTACCCGCCATGTTCAGAATATAAAAACCGAAAAGTTAAGTAAAAACTGATTCCACAAGAAGACAGACATATAAGCAACTATCACCACCACCTTAAGAACTAGCGATTGTTCTGTGATCAAATGGTGAAGCACTTTGTTGACAGTCCTATTTTTACTGAACAAAACATAAAATGAAAACGTAAATCCTAGAATACCTTGCATCTAAGCTTCTGAAGATCGGAAGGAAGATCTTTGGAGAGCCTTGAATCAAGACCACGTAGAAGCAACACTCCCTCCCTGTTAATCTGCATAAATGGAATAGGATTATGAGCAAAAATCCCACTGTGTCCATCTAAAATCTGCAAGGGCGTGCTCCGACAATTGCAAAATCATATTTATAATGCTAATATTAAGGTCAAAGAACTAATCAACAACCGTTTCGGAGAGACAAGCAATAGAAAATATCCAAGGATAAAAACAAATGCAGAAGTTGAATTCTTACCCGTTTAAGGTAACGTGAACGGATCCAATCTAGGGAAGCATTAAGTGGTGTTCGTTTCTCCTCCACCGGTCTTGTCATTATGTGTGTGGACGGCAATGACGACACCACCCTCACATCATTTCCCAAAACACTCTTGAAGTGAGCCAAATCAAATATATCTGAGAATTCACTGCAACAAGCAACCCTTTTGTCATAAAATTGAGCAATGGCATAATTCAGTCAAAAATTTCAAAAAATGATAATGGAAAGAAAGAACATTAAGTAAGCTCGCGAATGTCATTCTCTATCAACATCGTCTGTCTTAGAAATGCAGCTAAAAGGTAGCAAGTTCTCATTCTTTTTCTTCATTCAAGTGAATGCTTCAAGAAACTTCTCTCTCTTTCTCCTGGGAGGAGGGGCTTTGAATTTTACCTTTCATCACCCCAAATGAGATTGACTTGAAGGACAGGAACAACCAAAGTAGCACCCAGTATCCTTGCAATCACCACAGCATCCACAATCTGATTCCTTTGTTGATTCATTCCACCCGAAACCACCACCAGTAAATACTTTCCTCTATTCCTCAATATCACCTCACTCCCTGTTCGGTACTCTTCACTGAACTTCAAGCATGCCCTATAGCCCATCCCATCCGGTTGCTTCCAAAACTCACCACCGCTACTTATATTACTCTTAAAGCTCCAATCTTTTATATCGTTGTTTGATCCATTATGATCACTACCCAGCTGTCCATGTATAATTGTAGAAGAAAATGTATCTTGTGTAGTACTGGTGAGACATGGGTAACTAGGAGAGAATATAAGCAAATTAGGATCCAGGTTGAACCATAACTTGAGCATGCAAAGGATAGAGACAAGGAAGATAGCAAAGAACCAAACTCTTGTGCTCCTAATGTAGGCATAGTTGAATCCAGAAAACTTGTTTCTTGATGGGTTTTGTTGTGAAAATAGCAGAGCCTGGAAAGAAGAAGATAAGGAATTGATAATCTGGGATGGCACAGAAATATACGAAACATTCTTAACATTGTTCTTTGATTTCGCCATAAAAAGAGACCACTTGATCTTCTCTAACTCTTGTCTTAAGAAAGAGAGCGTAGGGAGTGAGATTGACAGGAGAAGAGTTAAGCAAAGAAAGGGCATATGTTTGTGAATGAAAGAGACAGAGAATGTGTTTAAGGATGACTGACTTGGGAGAAGGTATAAGAAAGAAAGGCTTGTACCGAGGGAAGAGCCTGCCGTAGATTGTCGGGCAAAAATTGCCAGTTGTCCCGCAAATTTGAAACAATATTATTTCTTCCGAGAAACATGTGAACACTATACTCGTTCCCTCACACTTTTTAAGTAACAAAAATGCCGAGAACATCAAGTCAACCAACTACGTATGTACTGTAAATTTGAAATTTCCATTACCTGATTGCAAGAAGAACACCTCCGACGAACAACAGAGGGGTTCTTGTGGTTGAAATCGCAAATATCCCACAACTTGAAGACCGAAAACAGCTCCGTTTTCAGAGGTTCACGTCGTTTCCATCACGACCCGACCCGAATTCAAAAATACAAGGGTCGGGGCAAATCGAGTTGGGTCAAGTTGAATTTGATTGGGTCGGGCCAGATCAAGTAAGTTTCAGTGTAAGTGAATTTAAAATTGAGTGGGAGAACCTGGGTACAAGAACGAATTGAAACGGGCCTTTTTCTAAATAATGGGCGGATCTATTCAACTTGAGCCTAATTAAGTCGACGTGGATCAAATTTAGTCGGATCAAAACGGGTCAATTCGGTTCAATTCAAATCGAATCGGGTTTAAAGGAATCCGGTCGGGTTAAGGGTTATTTTCGTCAGTTGTGTTTCTGCTCTCGCTCTCTCTCCATTTCTCTGGCAGGCCAGCCGAAGACGAAGGTGAACAAGAAGACTCTGTTACTACGCTGTGATGCAGTTGTTTGAGAATACGATGGAGTTCCGTTTTGGCTTCCTCATCTTTTCATCCCGCTCATCCCCACCGACCTCTGCTACTTTTCTTTTCTTCTGATAGAAAAAAGTATATTCTGGTGGATTTCTGTGGATCCTATGAGTGCTGTTGTCTTTTAGTATTTTCGTTGTCATTACAAAATCTTGGCAAAAGTTTCAGATTCATACAATGTAGCTTTTACCCATGTGCCAGGTAAAAAAGATAAAAGAATACACGCCTGCTGAAGAAGAATTGCATTGTAGATCTCTAGGAAGTAATTTGAATGGAAATCTATATATATATATATATATATAGATAGATAGATGAATATAGGAAAGTTTTGAGTGGTGGTGTGCTGAGAACCAAGTTAGATGCAACTACAAATACTTCTTCATGGAATGGAGAATAACTTGGCTTCAGTGTTGGAGCAATGCACGTCATGGTTTTCAGAATTTTTATATTCTTGTAGGATTTGATTTTGATAAGATACATACATAGAGTGGCGTTTGAGGCCTAAGTATGGAAACTGAAATTTATTAGATATTGAAAAGACGAGCAAAGTCGCTGCAGACATACCATTACCATCCCATACAAAGAGGAACAGTAGAAAGGCAAAGGACTTAGTTAGACTAGAACTAGTGAAGAAGGAACAACTTGAACCAACGAGCTGAGTACTTGAGGTATCTCTTCAAATTGTTCTTGAAATCAACGTATATCATACCGAACCGAACTGTATATCCAGCATCCCATTCAAAGTCGTCCATGAACAGCCATGCGTAGTATCCCTTTACATTTGCTCCCTCCCTGCATTCATACCCCATCAATCAAATTTCAAAATCCCGTTTCTATCTATATACATACCTACTATACTCTTAATTATCCCACTCACTTTATTTCTTTCAGAAGATAGGTTAAGTAGGAGTGATAGTATCGTATCCTCAGTCCATCTTTCAGGGCTTCTTAATTTATTGGCAATGAAGCGTTATTTGCATCCGCAAGACCTGTTGCTCAATTATCAAATACAACTCTACTTACAGTCACAGATGCAATCAATTAGTTCTTACCATTCTCGGTGATGTAAATTGGCGGATTCTTATATTTATCCTTGACATCCATCATCAGATGGATAAATGAATAGCCAATTCAAAGCTGTCTGTGCACATAAATGAAAATGATGTCTCTGTCATTATATATAATAAGCAACTAGGAATAAAGGAAAGAGATGGGTGAACTGATTATGAAAGCAGCAGAGAAGACTTTTAAGTACCGTCAATTTGATGTCCTCCTTTGACAATTTCCACATTCAAATTGCTGTTAATTAAATCCAATGAACTGACAGATGGTACCTTGTAACGGTGATAATAAAAGTCATCAGCTATATTTCCAGTGCTGTGGTCCCAAATCTTTTCTGCAATTGCATCATGAACTTATATTTCTTAATTTGATCACGCATGGCTTAGGATTGTAAATATCTGAAAATGAAGCATCATGCGTGAGGATGACCTGGATGCTCCTTAGTGAAAGTGTCCCAAATACTTGGTCCCTTCCCATCTATATACGCAGCTCCTTCAGACTGCACACAAATAAGGATAGTTGATGAAGATTAAGAAAATGTTGAAGGACGGACGACATGTTGTAAAAATGGAGAGAGGTGGCGGTGCATGTATACTATAACTAGCTACGGGGACCAATGACGGAGCCAGGAATTTAAGATAGAGAGGGTCCAAATAAAATATAGATTTCAAAAAAATTATCATATCAAAAATTAAATAAACAATAAAGTTTTATTAAGAATATAAAATAGTTAAAATTACAATGATCTTCACCTACTTTTCATAGATTGAAACAAGATCATTGTCAATATTTGCAAATACATCTCTTTCAATGTAACACACTAAACAATCATTCAATAGGTCATCTC
>JANZLC010000009.1:25340226-25366385 GCA_026413385.1 Erythroxylum gracilipes
CATTTAATGTCACAAACTAATTTAATGCTAACTTAATTTACTTAATTTAATCTAATCATGCTTAACTTAAAAAAAAAATTTCGGGGCTAACAAGAATAAATACCTGGAAAGTCAATTGAGCATGCACTGAAACATGAAAAATATAAATGTGCATGATTGTATATTTATATGATTAAATAAGTTAGTGATTTGTGAACTATGTGTGTATGTATTGCTTGACGATAAACGCGTAAGGTGATCATCAACATCCAGACATTACCAGAACATCGAGGCAATAACATTTCTGGAGTGTACTATGAGTCAACTTAGATGTGTGAACTCACTTATATGTGTTTCTATATGAATTGTATGTTTAATGTGAAATGCGTGTACAACTGATTAATAAATGCCGGACTTGGGTCTGAGGAGTCAGTTATATGACATAAGCACACCTAAATGAAAGGTAATAAAAGTATAGCATATGAAATGATATATCTCATCATATTGAAATGCATAGTCAGATAAAGGAGTTGTGACCGGAGTGACCGATGAGCAGAAAAGAACTTTAAGCTTAGAATTATGAAAAAGAGCCTCAGGCTCTAATAATATAGACTTCGTATCCATAATGGGTATGGGCCAACCATGAACTCGGTACCCACAATGGATACGAGACAACAAATTGCGTTGATAGCCACTTGGTCACAACAAAACAAAATGAGAATGAAAACACATGTGCATTTACATATGCATCCCTACATGCATCATATGATTGAATTGAAATGATTTCTTGAATTGCTTTGAAATTGTGAAATACAACTGAAATCAATGGAGAATGTGATGTAATATACAATATTGGCTTATATGAAATACTTGTTGAAGTGTGATAAATTGTAATATAACTTGTCTTTGTGGTTTGACTTGTGTGAGTGCATCGATGATGGTTCACTCACAGATTTCGTAAACTCATCAAAATTGCAATGTTGTTTTGATTTAGGTTCAACGAAGTTCTAGCTATCGAAACAATATACTAGAAGTTTAGTACTTACATTTTAAGGATGAAATGGCTCAAAGGTCTGATCAACTGAATTTGCGCAATCTAGTTAGAGTCTTTTGCATTAGCATCCCATATCATGTTACACTATTTTGTACTAAGATTAAACTCTAAAATGTTTTGTAATGTATATATGCATTCTAAATTATAATGCCATATATGATGTTTTATGTGTATGATAGTAATGAGACGAAATGAGTGTTTTGAATGCTTATGATACTTTTGATGTCTTCATTTAGTTAATTTGATTTTCCTAATGTATCATTTGTGTAGAGTATGAGTTAGAGTAGTGCCCTAAAGGCAATCGCCTTTAGCGCGTTTTGCACAAAGTTATGTACAAACTTTATTTTCATTAATAAAGAAAGGCATATTTCATTAATTTGGTGCTTATTATTTATGAATTGATATTGAACTATAAGCAAATTAATGAAGTCCATGATATATGACATAGCATGAAGGAAATCATGATGTGATCATACTACTGAGATTCCTATCATGTGTAATTATTCAGTATTTAAATTATTCCTAGTCATAGGATTAATGAGATTGGAAATCGTTAATTCGAATAGACTAGCGCATGTCAAACTCCTTGATTTGATCAAGTAGTGGATCTCAAAAACTGTAAACATGAGATGCTTAGAGTTGAGACGTGAATGCTTACTAGAGGTAGTAAATACATTGGATGACCTACCATGAGATCATCACATGGATCATATTCTAGTGTCAGTGATAATCTCATCATAGCAATGGTGTAACTATCCTTAGATTTGAGGTACTTAAGGATATCTTGAATATTGATTCTTTGCTTTGACTCCATTCCTTGTTGCCTTGTAGAGGTCGCTTATAGGGTGGTGATTAGGTACAGCTTGAGGTATTCGAAAGTAATTAAGTAGCCAATAGAGGATTCACCACTTTTGTGATTGCAGAAGATGATACTCACGACCTCTTGTCGGGGTCATTACTTAGAAATCTCTGGCCGGAGTACATGTGCCATAAAGAATGTCTTCATTGACATATAGAGTAATGAGTCACAGGACGAGAACTGATATCACTTGGACTAGATTTGACGTAGTTAATCTAGTGAGAGTTGACACTTTGCCCATACTCATAACCAAGTGGGGTATAGCATGGTGAAAGGACCAATTGCATAGAAATTGTCTATGGGAGGGTCCATGAGATGGTTCGTGATGAGCACGGGTTCGTTCATCAAACTACTTATTTTTTGGTCAATTGGAGGTCATGATGTGTTGCTAGACGCCGCTCATGACTTGCTTGGATTAAGTGTTAATCTAAGTGGCTAACATAACCGGAAACCCAATAAGCCACACGTATAAAAGTAACTTGGAGGATTCATAAAATGGTTTTAGATAGAGATTTATTATATGGAGAGCAATAGAACCAAATGGATCCTAATGAGATCGGGATATGTCCCGATGAGATCGTGACATCGATATTGCTAAAATAGGTCTCTGGTATTTTTTCACACCCGAAACCCGATAGGACCGACCCCAATGTGACTGGACTACCTCAACATTGATATATATATGAGTAACGTGTAAAAGGGAGGAGAGACTTTGTCAATCTTGCATTTAACGTCTTTAATTGATAAAATACAAAAGCAAAAAAAAAAAGACAAAAAGCTAGAAAAGAAGATGATGATGATCGTGAGAAGGTTTTATAAAGGTTTAGAAACAACTTTATTCTAGCCATTTCTCGATCAAAGAGTTTGATTCGGTTAGTTTCTCTGTTCTCTGCGTAGATATTGTTAAAGACGGTCTATTTTGGTCGTTGTGGTTTGCAACAACCCGACGAGTAGAAGATCAAAGAACGAAGGAGACTACACATAAGGTACATGGTTATTATATGAATGATTGATTTATGTAAATGCCATGAATTCATATATATATATATGAAAATATATGTGAATTGAGAATATTCAGCTAGGTTTTATGGTATTTCTTTGTTTAGGCACATAGATCCTGGACTTCGGGAAAGTCCCAGAATATTTTTTTTTGTTTTTCAGGTCCTGTGTATATGATGCACACACCGAGATTTTCCTACAGAGCTTAGACGGGTAAAAGAAGTACTTCAACATATGGAAGCTGACATGCATATTGAATAATCTAAAACTGTTTATGGAGCTTATCCTCCTACTTATCTAGTTGCTCAGCCCATGTATGCTTCTCCTTCTTATCCTACTTATCCAGTTGCTGCTGATTATGAAAAAGTCTTCAAGATGAATTATCCTTTGATCATCCTGAAAAACCCAATAAATCTGCAAAACCAAAGCCTCATCCTGAAAAATCCAAGGATCCATCGATTCCTTCTAATTCACATTATAAACTCGTGGATCCATGGAATAAACCACTGCAGATCAAAACACCACCTACATCTCCACCAAAAGCTCAGCCTACTTCCTCTTCAGCCAAAGATAAAGCACATGAGTTCATAACAACTTTTTCACCTATTGAGGTTCTAGAGGTTCCACAACCCATAGCAGACGTTACTCCTGAATTCTCTGAGTATTATGAGCAATCTGAGCAAACCATTACTGCTAAACAATCTTCTGAAGTTTCAGAACCAATTTCTGAATCATATGTGGATTCCTCTGAACATTTTGCTAATCTATCTGATCTAGCTCAGGTCATGATGACAATGCCTTAACATAATGAAGTCAATCCAAATATCAATGATGTTGACTCTACAGGTTCTACAGACCTTGAACCATTCAGATCATCACCAACAGAAGTTCCAGAACAACCAACCAAACTCACATCAGGTCCCTGGTTTACATTTGATGACCTTCCTCGTAAGAAATGGAGAGAACGTCTTCATAAATTTAGAACATGGTTAGATTTGCAAATGACTCAACCTAATACTCCTTACGCGATATTTTGTCTAAGTTCACTTCTCACTTCACTGGTACTTTAAGAGAATAGTGGCAAAATCTTGACGACTACATACGCTTACAGTACATCCTAGTCACTTCTGCAATTATTCTTCTTGGTCTTATCTACAAAGAATTTATAGGTGACTTTCAACTCATTGACAAGCAAATTTGTCAAGAATATTTTGAGATGAAATGTTGTTCACTTAATAGACATGATCTTCATAAGCATTTTCAACGTATGACAGAAATATACTATCTTCTCAACGGATCAAATGATATGAATCTCCATTACACCTTCATCTCATCCTTGCCAGATGAATTGTAACGGGAATTGCAACGAACCATTGCAGCCTTACGAAGAAAAATGACAGATATTACTCTTGGAGAAATTTATCAGCTTGGTTTATCCTCGCTGGATAAACTCTGTGATCAACACGTTTTCTTCAAGAATATGATCAAAGGTGGTCCTATCCTTCAAAAGGCTTGCAAGAAGCCTTATCTAAAAATCAAGTGCAAGGACAAGATAGACTGTGATTGCGGTAACAAGAAAAAACATTATCACAGGAAGCTCTACTATAAGAGTAAGAAGTTCCACAGATCTCACATACCTCCTAAAGAAGGCTACAAGCCCTTTAGGACAACCTTTAGGAAAAATGGGAAGAAAAGGATATTTGTTCGTTTCTTTAAGCGAAAACCTCCTCAACTCAAAAGACTGATAGATGTTTTCTTTGCGGACAACCAGGACATTTTGCATGACAATGTCCTCACAAAAGCAAAAAGGATATAAGGTTATTGGAATCTATTCAGTCAATTCTGCCTATTCATTCCTTTGATAACCTTGAAGATATTATTGAGGAACAGTCAAGTGAAGAAGAGGATACGAAGTTTGTTATTTCTGTTACTTCCTCTGATTACAAATCATCTGACTATTCAGTCTCTTCTCTGTACATGTTACAACAAACATGCCTGAAGTTGGATCCTCAACCAGTTAAAGTTACTCGTCCGTATGACCAGATCCAACTTCTTCGATAGGATAAATATGATAGATCTATCAAGGCTATTGGGTTTATAGATACTGGATCTAGCAGAACAATCATAAATCCTAGTATTTTACCTCCTGAAGAGTGGACTTCTCATGATGAATATTTTACTACTATTGATGGTAATTCATTTAAGATTAGGCTTATCACAAAGAGAAAGATCAGGATTTGATTCTTTCCACAGTGTATAGTGTGAACTAAAGTACTTGGAAGTCATCTACCTGGCCCAGACATTCTAATTGGGATGGACGTATACAGTAAAGTCTCACCTATACAGATCTTACCCATAGGCCTTAGGTATCGAGCTCATTTCAGTCCGTACATAGAGATAAAAAATGTGTTCAAGCTTACACAGATACCTCCACCATATGGAGCCATAAGAGATATGTTGTTGAACTACTGTCCTGAATCTCATGCACAATTTTCTCATCCTAAGCCTCTATGGAAAAATGTTAAATTCTTCATTCATCTTCCTTTTAAGAATAGTGAGGATATTAATCCAACAAAGGCGACACATCCAGGAATGAACCCTGATGATCTCAAGTTAACTCAAGAAGAGTGTGTTATTCTCCTTCAACAAGGACTCATCGAGCCCGCGAAGTTTGATTGGGCTTGTCAGCCTTTTTACATTAATAAAAGGTCTGAACAAAAGAGGGGTAAAAAGAGATTGATAATTGATTACAAGTCTCTCAATGCATTCCTACAAGATGATAAGTTTCTTTTTCCAAAGATCAGTACATAAGTACTATTCCTTAAGGAAGCTGTTATCTTTTCAAAGTTCGACTTGAAAGCAAGCTTTTAGCAATTGAGTATTGACTTAAAGGAGCGTTACAAGACAACGTTTTGCATTCTTAATGCACAGTACCAATGGACTGTTATGCCATTTGGACTTAAAATTGCTCCATCACTGTTCCAAAGAGCAATGACAAAGATCTTTGAGCCCATACTCCATAGTACGTTAATATACATTGATGACATTTTACTGTACTCAAAGACCAAGAAGAACATAAAGCCTTACTCTAGACATTCTTGGATCTTATTAAACAGTATGACATTATGCTTTTGGCGAAAAAGAGTCTTATTGGAACTAATAAAATTGAATTATTGGTTATGCAGTTCAAGATGGATTTTATCAACTAGGTTCACATATAACTCAAGAGCTATTACACTTTTCGGATGATAATCTTAGTGTCAAACAAATTCAACAATTTCTAGGAATTGTTAATTACATTAGAGATTTCATTCCACATGTGGAAGATTACACCTCATCCTTATCCAAATTGTTGAGAAATAATCCACAATCTTGGAGTTCGGAACAAACCAAGGTCATTTATCACTTACTGCAGAAACAGAAGATATGTCAACATCCACTAGATGACAATCTTTCTGACAACCAACATCGTGATCACTACTATGGTCATGTACCAAAAAAGAGATTCCTTTCACACCAACACTTGCTTCCACGACACTCCTGATTCGCTTTATATATCTTCGCCCTTCCTTACAAACCCCCAACATGTACATAAGTTTCTTTCATCTTCTCTTCAACATTCAATTCATTTTTTATGGAGTTTCCACAATATGCTAAAACTCAAAAAACATTTCCTCCCATCACTAAAACCCTTCCTACTACCTTCTCTAAGGTTATGTCTCTTCTTCACAATAGTCTTTTTTATTATCTCCATTTTACTCTTCTTCATCATCATATTTCTCCACACCTTGATCTATTTTATTTTGTGTCACCATACAAAGTGCTTTATCATCTCTTTGATAATCTTTCTGAAACTTGCATTTTGGCATTTATCAGCTTTATCTGCTCAGTATGCCAATCCTATTTCTCTCTCTCCTTTACATGTCTATCGACATCTTTCTAATCCCACCAATGCTCATTCTTTGCTCTAGACCTTCCTTGAATATTTCCAGCCTCTTCCCAAAGGGAGAATTCAAATGTCTTAAATTCTCACGCAACATCAACTCTGGGATACTCCATTAACTGATCAGAATGCTTATGCCATCTTTCTGATTCATCTTCCTTACAGTATTACCAAAGCATGATACCTTTGTACTCTGAATCATGGAAGACCTTTACAATTTTCTGGATATTCTCAATCATCAACTACCTCAGGCACATTCCACAACATGCACCTCTTTAGGCCCGTATATAGGAGATTTTCAACTTCCAGAACCCATCTCTCTATCTTCTGGCTATTGGACTTGTGTTGCCCCAATTTACTAATATAGGCTTTAATATCATGGCTGGTGAAATACCTTGTCCACTAGGCTTTGCACAAGATGGACACTCCACAGAACCACAATCCATCACTGTTGAACCCATGACCCACGACTCAATCCAGGATATCCAATTTTCATGGCTTCCAATTATGGCAGATTCTGAAGTGGAGCGTTTTATCTGTACTTTGGATCAAATGGATTGTGACCTAACTAACTTAGACAGCGATAATGGTGGTCCACATTCACTTTTTGCCCCTCTCTAAATTATGTGTGTAAAAGAATCTTTAGGGTCCACACCCACTTTCCAAGATTTTTTCTTATAAGAATGTTTTTACTGTTTACTTTTTGAAAGATGCTTTTTCAAAGCTATGTAATGATTGTAATTAGCGCATCTTTTTTTTTTTAAGTTGTCATGATTGTACCTAAAGAATATATTCCCTATCTAAAGTAGTTTGTTTGTATTCTCTTGCTTAGCTTACAAAAGCAAGGTTTGTCTATCGTTGTAATCAAATTTCGTTTAGAGGTTGAAATCAATTAAGTTTGAGATAAATGAACCTTCCCTCCTGAAAGCTTAAGTCTTGAATGATGTAACCCACCAATCATACATAAAAGATAAGTATGCTCTACATTTGTCTCCTTGTGAAGATCCTGTGTATCAGAACGTCTAAGACAGTCTAAGATTATATAGAACAAATCTTGATTGAAATCATAGTTTAACGGAGAAAGATTGGAGAGTTTGGGATTTCTAAGAGGAAAGTCTCTAAGTCTTATGCCCGTAGAGAGAAAGCGCTAGTGTACTCGACCATCATACCTGAAACCTAAACTATTTTTTATCCTTATCGATCTTTGGTTATCTTAGTGGTTTGTTTGGTACAAAGTATCCTTGGTTTGGTGTCTTTTTCCTTGTGTGCCTGGAGTGGCTCCATATGGTGGAGGTATTTGTGTAAGCTCAAACACAATTTTGATCTCTGTGTACGAATTGAAATAAGCTCGATACTTGAGGCTTGTGGGTAAGATCTGTAAAGGTGTGGCCACGTTACATCATCAAATAATCTATAGCCTTCAGAATCATGTCATAGATTTGAACTTTCTAAACTCTACTTCAGATGCTCTTTTTCACTCATGTTTTCCAATCTCCTTACTCACTCTTATTTAAGAATAACGTAGACTAAAGTCTTCAACATGAATTATCCTTTGATTAAACAACACATTCACCCTTATTCAAATAAACCCAAGAAATCTGCAAAACCAAAGCCTCAACCTGAAAAATCCAAGGATCCATCAATTCCTTCTACTTCACATTCTAAACCTGTGAATCCATGGAATAAACCACTACAGATCGCCCAGTAAGAAGAGGAGCAATTCACAACAAGAAGTCATTTGCAACAGCAAGAATACAACTACTTGGAAATGCAAACTTCCACAATTTTGCAAACCGCATCGAGATTTTCTCACCAGCACCAAAATTGTCAAGAAGAAAAGAAGAAACCAAGGTAATCCTGAGCAACTTCGAACAAATAATTAACAAAGAAGTCACGTCGATTGTAACTAGCAGTATCTACCAAATGCAAACCCATCTTTGATTTCATTTCCTACATATATCATAAACATTTCATATGTACAAAACGTCAGGTAAGCATTTCTTATCTGATCAAGTACAAGGAGTATAAGAGATTGAATGGCAGATCTTTAAATTACTCTTTGTTTCTGGTCGAACGGTCTTTCCTCTGTCCTCCAAGAATACGGGAAATTTGTAGACCTCTGCTGAAGGCTTGGTTGAATAGCATGCGCGTTTGGAATTCTGAAACAAATGGGAACCAAGCCAAGAATGCAACTGGTGTAAATAGAAGTAAGCCCATCACGGTTTCATAGCCACGAGCAAGTGTACGGATCGATCCCCAAATACCCGCTCGTTGAATTAGAGGCTTAATAGCTTGTGCAATCTGGTATTAACAGCAAAACAAAACATCAGTACAAGCCAAATAAGTGATGCACATTCCAGACATAGCAACAGGATTCACTAACCAGCAGCAGTCCCCATCCGGTGGGCATGAAGGCAAGAATGCAGACTATAATGTCTCGGATGCTCATGTGAAGGAAAGCTACCAAAGAAATGAATACCATGACAAACGTCAAAAATATGAGCCCCTTAATCAGTCGGAACAAGAGTTGGAAGTTCGCACTGAGCCGTCTTCTTCCAACGGATACAGCCTTCAAAACATTAATAGAAATTTAGAATGCAGTTCACTTTATTGTACAAAGCAAATCACAATTCTTCAACCTTGACCAAAACCTAACAAAGGTTGTAACAGCACTATCACATTAATAAAGTCAAACTGAGCTCCTGAGATCTCATATCACATCACATCATGCTCAAAGGGTAAGATTTTTCAGCAAATGATACCATACACAGTTTTCCTACTAATTGCAGCTTGTGTATTAACATAAATCCCTTCAAGTAAATGCATCAATTCATTTTGGAAAAACAGAGTTGGAACACAAGATTGGAGTTTGAACACGTCCTCAACTCACCTTCATTAATAGTAGGATTAGAAGGATCACGATCCATGAAACGCCATAAACCTGTAATCCTAGTGTCAGTTGTTTAAAAACCCATTGCTATCAACTGAGTTAAATATAAAAGTTATGAAGGAACGGCTCATATGCAAGTCATACCAGGAAACTGGTATTATCAAGAATGCTTAGATGATAAACGAGGCCATATTGAAAGATGAAAAAGCGCAAAGCCAACAATATCTCCACTATGATACCACGCTTTCCTGTGTAATGAAGATGTTCTTGCTCCTTTTCCCACCATGATTCCCAACTCTTTTCAGCAGGTACGCCTATCCCTCCACGATTACTTATCCACTTATTCCAATCTGTCCAGTCATCCAAAATCTTCTGCCACTCAAACCCTGATGGATTGAAGAAGAAAGGAGCGAAAAGCCATGTCCCCACCATGAACCATATTGATATAGTAATCAAGACATAAGCAACAACTCCTCTATATGTGTGCCCCAAAATATGGAATACAAGGAGGAGAATCATCAGCTCAATCCCTTTAACAAAATGACTGCGGGAATACATTCTATAATTATCCGCAAATTTGGCATGAAACACCACAAAACTACGACCAGTTCCTCGGTATTCTGCACCCCCATGAAGCAATGTCCTTCCGAAATAGTGGGTCTTGGTCCCAAGAGAAAATGTAAAGAACACAGTGGCCAACTGTAACTGCATTAGTACGAAATCACTCAATGCATTGCGGAATCCCCTTTCCAGGCCAATTTCCATCATCATAGGCAAGGCCATCAAGAATCCAATTTGCACAAATGACTGCGATGCAAGGGCTACTTGTAGGGGTTTATTGTCTCTAATAGCTCGCTGAGTACTGAGTTTTTCTTCAAGTCCACTAAGGACTAGATAAAGGCGGCCATAAAGAAAAGCATAGACGGTGAATACAGTTAACTGTGCTAGACCAACAAGAGCCTACGATTAGCATAAGGAATTGGAATGGCATAAAAGGTAAACAAGTATATTTCATACATACCAAGGTACTGAAATAGAAACCAACTGTAGTGAAAAAACATGACAGCATCCGGAAAAAATCAAATCGATGTCCAAGTCTGTATATGTCACGACTTAATGTCTGTTCACCATTCCCATTGGCAATCTTTGCCTCAAACATAGATATTTGATTAAGGCCAACATCCCTCCCTTTACCAACTTGAATATATTCATGGTGAGTGACATTTCCCTCACGTAGTGTAGAATTGAAGCCTGATGACAGTGTAAACATGAAACAAAGGAAAAGGTGTATATTCATATATACAAATACCAATAACAGTGAACAATGCCTGCAAATATGTCCTCGCTTAAATTGATAACTTTCGAAGCTTTGCTCACTCCCCCTCTTGTTACATGAAAGAGTCTGTCAAAGACATCTGGATGACCATAGTGAAACCTTACTCTGGAGAAGAAGAGATGAGAACTTCAGAAAATATATAGAATTTAAACATTAATAATAGCATGACTAAGAAGTATGAACAGGAAATTTACTGGAGTAACTGAAATAGAACTGTACCTCAAAGGGTTGGCCAATAATCTTTGGCCAATGGTCACAAAACTGGTCTCCTGCTTTGACATAAACCATGCAAGCGATGAAACACTGCACGGGACATGAACACACTGCATATTAGAAAATCTGAACATGACTCCAAAAATATCTACAAAAAAATATCTACAACAATACACATTGGTACCTGCCAGTGAATATATGCTCCCTAACTCCAAGTATTGTCGGGAGTCTTACACCACCATGCCTTTTAAGAAATTCCTGGAGCAAATTTCTCATTTTGAAGGCCTCTTCCATATAATTATCCTATACGCAGATATTTATCAAATAAGTTCCTCTTAGATTTGTGTGTTTCCTGTATAATAACATCTTGAGAAGATACAATACCTGATTCATGTCTATAGTCTGCAAGCCTTCACCACGAGTGAAAATAATGGCATGGTTTTGATTTTCTGGCTTACCCTCACCTAATCTTGCAGGTCCAGGAAGCTTGATGCGATAAACAACCTGTACAAAGAAATGCAACAAGTAATTGCCTCAAATAATTCAAGGAAGCATGTACCCACATGCAGAATTATGTTTGTCGATACACCATGTATCTTTATGCATAATGCCAATGATGACATTTTGGCAAGTCAAACAAACGATCAATGCTTTTGTTGCTTTTCAGTAAAGAAAAAAAGATTATTAGAGTATTGATCTAGAGGGACACCTTTGTATTTTTTGTTGCAACAATGAAAATATTGCGGCAACAGAAATTATCAAGTTGGCCACAAAGAATGAAACATAAACAGTTTTCCCTGTTATTGCAGAATCTACAAGAGTTCCGAGTTCTATTTATTTCAGTAACACAGCAAGTGCTACTTAGGTCAAGAAATGAAGGAGATTCAAGCTCAAGAATGCAAGTTTTAAGTAATAGAAGAAAGTCTCGAAACAATTGCACATTCTAAAAGTTTAGTTGATGCACAATGGACTAGCAATATACTAAAAACCTCTATAGCACATCATCAAGATCTAGCTTTTTGAAAGATTGCCATGGGCTTTTATTTTTCCAGTTAGTTACGTCATTAAAACTTGAACAAGATCCAACATGTTTAAGGTAAGTACCTGGTCTAAGTTTTGAATTGGTTCTGAAGAATCCATAGGTTTTGTCGGGGGAGCAGCTTTCACAAGAGCTGAATAATAAACCTTCTCAATCTTCTTCAATTTGTCTTGGCTAGTTTCTTCTACTTCAT
Organism: Erythroxylum gracilipes; assembly: GCA_026413385.1. NCBI lineage: Eukaryota > Viridiplantae > Streptophyta > Magnoliopsida > Malpighiales > Erythroxylaceae > Erythroxylum > Erythroxylum gracilipes. The sequence goes on from JANZLC010000009.1 coordinate 25,352,732, forward strand.
CAATATAAGCTACACGAAGAGATGGGTACCTGAAACAAATTAAGAATGGAAATAAATCAAGAGCAACAGAAGACGGAAAGAGTCGTAATCAAGAAATAAAAAGGCCAAAAATGAACACACGTTGTCATAAGCCTTAAAATGTCCTTTGCACGGTCATCACCGGATCGTTTGTGAATTCCATACTGCTGACATGACACTACATATGTGAATTTCAAATCAGCTGCAGCCTGACATTGTGCCCATAGTGATCTTTCACTCCTTGATTGTTCTTGACTTTCTAATTCAGCAGCCTTGTAACCCTTCATTAATTCTGTTGTAAGAAATAACAGTTAGAAGGATGACTTGCTCTAAAGTATAGAAGAAAGACAATTTTCACTTGCAGAACCAGGCTTGAACCATATATATACCTTCATCCTTTGCCATGTCAAGAAAGGCCTGAAGCTCCAAAGCTTTACGGTAATACATCATTCCCCGTACTTGTATATGGGAAAGAAAGTGAACAATATGAAAAATGAATATCATATGGGAAAGAAAGTGAACAATATAAAAAATGAATATCATCAACGGAAAACAACATAACGGAAACAGGAAAGATCCCATTAAGTGGTGCCTAGGGAATACAAGTTTACATCAACCATCAGGGAAGAGAGAGAGAGAAGATTTTACCTGTTCTTGTCAATGTTTGGCCTCTGTATGATGCCCATAAGCGGAGTTGTTCTTCCAGGTAGTCAGTTGCTCTAAGTTCTTCCTCACTAGTACATCCAACCCTTTCAAGGAAATTTATCCACTCATCTGATCATTTATAATCACAAACAACTGCACATCATTTCTGAAATGACTATTAACCCCAGATGAAATTAATGGAAAAAGACAACGGAAGAAGAAGAAGATGCAAGGAAAAAGAAGAAATCAACCTGGAAAGATCTTTTGCAAGTAAAAAAGTATTGAAACTCCATCTTCATTAGGCTTTTCCAGGAGATTTACGGAGTAAAGAACATCCTCCAAGTGGTAAGGAGTAAGAACACTACGGAGAAAGGTAGAAGTCATGTTTACAGTAAGAAACACACATTGAGTCAGCGATTAATAAAATGGGAATGAAAATGCATCCCCATGTTGAACACTTGACACATGATAAATTCTGGCTCAACCCAAGAGACTGAAACTTCATTTCAAGTGTTAAAATATACTCCTCATGGATCATGACATAAATATAGCAAAAATGTGAAGAAAGCTCACGAGAAAGAAAGCATGTTCCGAACTTTAGGTGCAGTAGGCATGTCCATGAACAATGAATTGGAGAAGAAAGAAATACGTCTTCTGGCTTCCAGGTTAGATGGCACATCCATGGCAGACTCCTTCTCGGTGAGCAATAGATGAATCCTCCCAATCTGTAATCAACATCCAATTCATAGTAAAGTGAACTACATTTAGCTCTTTCACGTAGTCGCAGATAAGGATAAAATATAGTAAGCAAGAGAAAATAAAATGAAATAGGAAAAATGCTGACAGTAGCCACCCAATTACTAGCGCTTCAATTCACCAAAGTGACAGTGAACTCGACACTAAAAAGAAAAAAAAAAAAAAACTTTTTCACAACCAGATTTATTGACTTAAAACTGCCAGCAACTTTACTTTTTCCTTCCAAGCTTCTGTATCTGGCACTGGAAATCTAAGTGAGCCAAAAAACTGATACTGTTGATCAAGTGGGGTCATGCCCTCATGCTTTCCATAAGATCCACCGTGGCTTGAATCCAGCAAACTACGCAAGGAATATAAAGAATGCATTAAGCAGAATATATATCATATTTGAGAAATTCTCGCAATATAAATTTACCTCGGAAGCTCATCTTCCATTATGTCTCTAGTCACCACCTCTAGCATGTCAAGCAAATGAATGACAACTTGATCCTTGTCTTCCTTTTTATTTTTCAGCTGAAATGATTAGAACATTTCATTCAAGGTGCAATAAAACATTGTGGAAGCTGATAAATTATCTCTGTTTTAATTGTAGAAAAATACCAAATATTCAATCAACTTCACAAATTGTTCATTGAGGGTAGGGAGAGCATTCATATTTAATTCAGTAAGCAGGGTGTCTTGCCGTATATAATCATCAACTTTGAAAAATATATCATTTATAACCCTGAAGGCAAGAAAACAACAAGATCATGAGATAACATAGGTTTCAAATAGAACCGAATACTTTTGTACGATCAAACTTACAATCTTTCACGCTCCCCTAAAACCAAGTAATTGATGATACTTTTAAATGAAGCATAGCACTCGCGAACTGCACAGTGCATATAGGAGTCTGAGTCCAATCTCTTTTTCAGTTCACGGTCTTTCCCGTTGCTATCTTTAGCCATATCTACAGCTATTGGAATCTGAGCAATATGCAAAGTGAATTATATCCATCACTGTAATGTTGACCTGATAATGGAATAAAAAACAGCACAACGCAAATAGACCTTGCTAGCAAGTAAAAATGGAGGCCACTGCGTGAGGTCTAAATCACTATCAGCCCAGTATGGGACAAGCAGCAAGTTCATTTCACTGCAAAACGGATCGACATCAGTGAAACAGAGTAACTTCTGCTATGTCTTTTAACCTAAAAGTTTCCAATGCATCGTCCTCCTGATACCTGTTACTTATCAAATCCTCCTCCCTGAAGCTACTGATTATTTTGTTCCACATTTGAGCAAACCTTGCTTCCACCTTCTCTTTGTTGGATGAAACCTAAAAATGACCAAAAGAGATCGTCAAACTCCTGAATATTTTTCGTTGACTTCAAAATGAAAAAAAGAAGTATCTCATATTGACTATAATTGTTTTAACAACGGAATAGCAAACCTCACGAAATTTTTTAGAAAACGTGGCTTTCAGTCCTTTTCTCTTGATCTTCTCACTCTTCTCTGGTGGGATCAAGCACTCATTAAAAGCACCTGGTAGTGATTCGAATCGGGATCTCAACATCCCTAATGTTCGAATCTGAAAATGAGACAGAAACACAAGGTTACCCCTTTTAAGATTCACTGGGCATACATCAACTCTGGAATATGCATCTCTATCCATGTTTTTTAGTGATAATACATTTCGTGCAAATCTCATAATGGTAGACTTCTTTAACCTCTATCTTTTGACTAGTGTTCTTACAGAAGTTGGTAAAAAATCTGGTAATAGCATTATAATTTCTGCAAACTGAAGTATTTCCAATGTTGGCTCTTATATGTACAACTATACTATAGCTAGTATGCAGCACCAAATTATTGTCGAAAATGAAAGTATGCCATCTTCATATCTTTGCTTTAACTAAGATTAGTGCCTTTCTAGGGATAAAAACTTCATAATTAATAGCAAGTCAACGTAGAAATTCTTAACTTTTGCAATCAAGAGAAAATTCTCTTTAAAAACTAACACACGAGTGTGTCTGATGGTGGGGCAGACAAGTGATACAGTTGTAGGACGTGTTAAAATACAAATGAAAAACTGTAGGCCCCACTCACAAACATGGCATCTCCGTAAATCTCGTCTGTTAATTAAAAAAATTTAGAAGTTGCACCTTTCATCAGATGAGGTTGATGAAGATGCCATGTGGGTACGTTGGAACAATGTTATTTACTTTTATATTCAAACATAGCCTGCAAAGAGTTAACAAGTGTTCATCCACGTTAAAAGTTAAGTGTGTCATCAAGCACTAACAATTTGACCTACAATTATAGTACTTTGTTAACTTTTAAAAAGAATTAACACTCAATTGCAAAAATCAGTGAAAAAATGTATAAACAGGTTGCTTATCCCATTCCTTTAGAAATTAGATTGAAAGAGGTTTCAGCTTTCTAGTATATCCAGTAGCTAGCAAAATCCATATTATCATGCTTTGAGGAATGATATAAGAGACAATGCCACCAACTTGGACATAATTAGATTCTCACGGCAACAAAGATCAATAGAAACCATGGATAACTGGAACCTACCTCTCCCAATCGGCGAAAAGCTCCATATATACCTCCAAATATAGTTGAGTAGATAGCATACCAAATCTGAGTATCCATAAAATACACCTATAAAGAATTTTTTTTAATTAATTGCAAATAAGTTGGTGTTTAATTTATAATGACTTCAATAAGAGATTGTTCGGGAAATAACATGGACGTACTAGAACAACAGGAGTCCAGAGTGCAATAACAACACCAATATTGTTCTCGGCTGCCACCAGCAAATAGTATCCTCAGAAACATTTCTACTCTTGAGAATAAATGCATCATTTTCATCATTACCTCGAGGAAAGAACTCATGCCACTTATAAGTGGAAATGTGAAATTTCATGATAGCTTTCGTGGGACCCACAAGAGGCTTGATCTGAAACTCAAAAGATGGGTTTCAAAATGATGCAGGAGACCATCAGTCACCGAAAAGGTGTTAGAAACTCTCCAAGAAGATCATGTCAGGTCCTCGAATTGATTGAAAAATTCTATTTAAAGAATCTTTTCCTAGTGGCTTGTGAACAATTAAAAGATTTTCTACAAGAAATGCAAGGTTCTGCTTTTGGGATATGTCAAATATATCACTATTAACCATAACTAGAAAAGTAAGGGAAAGGAAGGTCATTCTATTTCAACAAAAGACTCGTATCAAAGTTTTGAGTTGTTTTAGACCACCACACATTCGTGATTTCCCTACCAAAATATGTATGTAGAAATTAAAGTAGAGTAGACATGTTGAATATAACAAATAGGATATATACGATTCTTAATTAGGAATATAGCTATTATGAGACTTATATTCTCCCTATAATAAAGACTCTTCTATTATGTAAATCGCACAAAGTTCTAATAAAGATGGTTTTTCTAGCCTAAAATCTTGTGAAAACTCTTATCTTTTTTCTTCCTCGTCTCTATTTTCATTTTCACGAGACCTAAACTAAGAAAAGTCACGTTGTGATGCAATTCTACTTCTATTCGTCTGCATCTTTTGCGGTCATAGCTATGGTTTTGTGCACCAATCGCAGGAAGGATTAAGATAGCTCTCCAACAAAGAATTTTATAGAAGTTAACGAGACAGACATTGTTCCTAACAGAAGCGTAATAATGCTAATATTTAGAGAAATCAACTACTAGTTTGAACTTCAAACAGATCCACGTATTTAATGTCTTTACGATACTCAGCTGAAACTATAAGAGCTGCCAAGGAAAAATAAACTGAAGATCATCTCACATCTATATTTGCTAGCATTGAAAGAAATTATAATTTCTTGGAATAAAAAAAGAACCAACCTACCTCTACGAAATAACTGAATGCTAGCTTTGACACTAGGAGCAGAATCCAAAACATTGTGTACCTGGAGATTTGATGATAATAAGATTTTCCATTACAAATTTTTTCCATTCCATGAGAAATCTTTTAATATAGTTGTAACTCTTACTTGAAAAGTGATATTGAGCTCTCATGCATTCCCCTTCCAACAAACAGCGGAGGCTATCAGATAGGAAAAGATAGTAAGGTTGTAAGACAATTGATTGAGTCTCATAGATTTAATTTTTACAATTTCAAAGGAACAATCATAACAAAGCAAAATACCAAAGGAAGCTTGTGACTACCTGTGACCACCACATCAGGAGCCTCACAATCTTATAGTGTGAACCCTCAAGGAAGCGACGAATAAATGGGAACAAAAATAGCAGAGCTGAGAGCATGTTTGGTGATAAGTAAATAAGGATGGCCAAAATGAACAAAGAGGGTGAACCTGGACTATCACCAAACCATTTCTTAATAGCCTGCCCAATTCCAGGAGGATTTTTCCAACTATATGCATAGGTTATTGGCAGAATTATGACCCATGCGGCAGCTGAAAGAGCCTTCAACATGTATCTAAGTTTGACATAAAATGGCATGATGTGTCTTGCCTTCCAGCTTAGGATTATATCAAGAGCAGCTGGAAAAGCAAAATATGACACAAAAATATTGCAATAAGTCATTAGCCTGTGCAGAAGATGACCTTGTGTGTACGAAAATTGAGGCATGTATGGTAAAAATAAAACATTGTCTCATCAGAGAAAAACCCAGACAAATGCCAGCTCAAAAGATGAGATAATGAAAAAAGAAGCCACCACCAACATCACTCACCTACCTTGTGCAAAATTTAATATCGCAGAGGTTATGAAGATGCTCAGAACCTTTTTGAAAACATCACTCTCAAATACAGAACTCAACTTTCCCGAACCATTCCAAGCAATGATGATCATCGCCTTCATCAAATGACAATTGGCAAGCCAAATTAATTAAGAAGCGCAATCAACATATATCACACAAATAAACAGAGAGATTTACCTGTAAAGACAAAATATAAAAGCTCCACATTCTGTCAAAACTTCTGAATATATGCCAGAATGATCTTATTTCAACAAAATTAACTTTTCCAATCCATAGATCCCCAGTAACTGGTTTCTTCTCCTGAATAAGACATAAGATGTCCATAATGAAAACAGAAACAGATTGAAGTAAGAATGGATAATGTGCTCAGATATTTGATTGCGACAAAAACTGCTGGCTGTGAAACCTTAATATATCTTTTGATCCCAGAAAATGTAAACTGACTCTATCCTTTAGAAGAGAATGCTAGCATAAAGCAACTCACTAGGTAAAGTGCTGATCATAATTGAGCAATTATAAGTTCAAGACAAGATAGTTAAGAAGAAAGGCATATGCATAAACAAGATAAGCTCAGTTATATCACCCACCTCATCCTTGTCTAACCGCAACTCCTCTGGAGGCAGGCAAAAGAAATCAGCATCTGCACGCATGGGCCATCCCAATCGGAAACAACTAACCAACCTACAATCTCATACAAACAGAACTATTTCAAGTTGATACTCCAAATTGGAAATACAATGAATATGCACAGAGAAGTGCCATACCAAAAATATTCATTCAAATCATCATAGTTTCTCCACTGTGAATGCTTTGACCTCCCTCCTTTGCTCCTTTCTGCTTCCTAACGAGTACAGTAAAAGCAAAATATCAGCAGGCAATAAAAAACTAAAAAGAAACAAAAAGAAATAAACATTTAAGTTCAAGGAAAGATGAGATAATCGAACCTTTGCAATTGTATCATATATTGGTTTCACTACTTTTCTTAAGAAAGCCTCCTCCTCACCACCATAGGCTGGTTTTATGTGCTCTCCAGTCGTTGGACTAACACTCCCCGCCAGCATTCCATACAATTCAAATGCCATCTGCAACAATATCAGCTTGATAACTCAAAATAAACCATCAAATTTTAATCATACAGTTTCGGAAATGGCAATTTCCGATGGATTATGTAAAAGTTTATATTGTTATCAAATTCACGCTTGCCAATAATCTGGAATTATCCCAATGCCTTTATGCATTAAGTTATTGCTGAAAATATTATGAAATTAAGAAAATCCTACAGAGAGAGTTCTTATCACCAATAACAAAATTAAACTCAACTAAGCCTTGATGAGTCTCCGAAGATAATAACTGAAAATGATGTCCTGTTCATTTCAGGAAATTTGAATCTTGGAAGATGGAGAAAGTACAAGAAAAATATTTTTTCAATAAAAATGAAGAGAAAATCCAGAAGTTTGTGTTATTACTTATTAGTGCCTCTCTAAACATAAGAAATAATGTTCCACAAGCAGGAAAGTTCTGGCCCAACAAAGAAACTGAAGAAGGGCATAAGAAAACACATGCAATCAAATGATTAATTCCAATTTCCAGCTGGTATAAGATTAGCTACAGTAAAGGTCAACTAGAATGGACTTGTATACTGGCTGCTTTTCCATAACACATGCTTGCTGTAGTAACTATATAAAAGTACTAATTTTGCAACTTTGCATCATTCTTATATTATGATTCGTCTGCACATGCATGAAATCACATACTTCATACACGACAAACATACCTAAAAGGTCCAAAAGGAAGAAAGAGAAATAGAAAAGGAAGAAAGAATCAAATCAGAAGGTAAGCAACATCTTGAAATGGAAAGATATTGCCGATGTACCTAGGTTATATTGAAGCTACAGACAAATACATACATGATGATATATATAACAAATGCATTCTGGCATGAATCTTAAGTTCGCTGCTTCTCCCCAGATAAGGAGATATAGACCCATATAAAGTAACTTCCTCTGTTGAACTTCCTGTTGAATGGTTGGCAACCTGTCAATTCAATGATGGCCACAAAGATAAAAAATGAAGGTTAAAACATAACAATGGATTGTTGGAGGCAAGGAACTCCCTGCCACAATTCAGAACATAAAGGGAAATATAACTGCTGTAAGAGTATAAGAACCATTCAGGGTAAACTTGGAATAATAGTTTTTGCAGGAAGGTTGATCTCACCAGAGGCTACTTTTGCGCCCCAAATACTTGCACCATTTCTTGTAGTTCTTAAAAATTCTCTTCATTGCATCAGTTAGGGCACGCTCATCCAACTGAAATGAGCAATATCAGCAATTTTCATAAAACATGAGAATGAGCACACCTATTTTCATCAGCAGAGCAATAGAAAAAGGTTAAATAACCTTGGGTTGTTGGTCAGTCTTTGGAAATTGTCGAATGTGCATATTTGCAAGCAACAGGATCAGGTGTTCCCTTTGATTCGCGACATTATCTTTCTGCATACCCAAATTTAGTATTTCCAACTAATCGACCACACACTAACAAATTTCCAACAAATCAGTCACCTGAAAACCGAACATAGCCTGAAGCCAGTCCAGAATGTCTTCAGTTACTTTCTTCTTGCGGTCCTTTGGCCAAGGCAAGCCTCTGGTATTTCTAAGTGCAGATACAGCAGCTTGAATCTGCAAATGCCCCAGTGGACAAGGTACAAGCTTTCAGCTAAAAAGAAAACAAAGTGAGGAAGTGGATCAAAATGGAATTAACCTCCGGAAATCGCATGATAGCCTGATTTTGGCTATCAGGATCAAGGGGAAGAATATTGTAAGGCACGTATATTTTTGTTTTTTCTTCAACTTTGGTGTGAGCCTCCAGAATCTACAAGAAAAAGAGGAAAACAACTGTTACACCGGATATCCATTAATTGTCATAACCTGTATGAATGTAGACAGGAATGTCGTCTTAGCATGCTGAACGAATGAAAACTGACAAGGATGTAGTACTGAAAAGGAGAAAGTGTCATCTCAACCTCATCTGCTACTTCCACTTCCTCTGTCTGGTTGACAGCCCTCAAAACCTCAAATAGGACCGCAGCAGTTTGATATGCTTTTGTAAGTTGAGCACTGAGTTAGGATGATGAAATTCACGTGAGATTTGCAAAACCATGTGCAGGAACAACAAATAAAACTATAACCTAGAAGCTTTCACATATATTACCGATCAGCTTTATCAGCTGCATGAGTTAAAGCTTCAATATACTTCTGATAGTAATCACGATAAAATTTCTGCATTTCTCGAGCATCACTCATTGTCCTTCCTTGCATTGTAGTATCATTTTCCTGGACAGGGAAAAAAAAAAAAGAAAGTTACACTCCATCCAAACAGATACATATAGAAAAAAAAAATGGAAAACAAAAGAGGAGTTACGATGGAGGGTGAAAAATACAGTAGAAGCCTCTGGACAAAGTTGAACAATTTGGGACAGATTTAAAGTAACATGTTACACTTCAAGAAGTTAACGCCAAATTGGATCTTTAAAAGGGAAGTTGCATGTAAGTGCTTACCCTTTCCAGACGTTGTAGAAGTGCTGTTTTAAACTGGCGAACACCACGCCCACTAGATGTGGGATCTAGTCTATGAGCTTTCTCAAAAGCATAAAAACGACCTATTTTCAACATCAATGCAAAACTGAAGATTTAGAGTCTGGAAAACATTGGAATACATACACAACAACCAGATTTCCAATTTGAGTCCTAAATGCAGCCAAACAAAATTTAACCAAATAGAAAAGCAAAATTTTATGAGACTAAGGCTGCCAGAAGAAAAAGTAAGGGAAGAAAGAGATTACATGGGCATAACTAAGGAGTATGACTAGAACAGAGCATCAAGTGAGAGAGTTATCCCCTGGGAATCTATCCTAGAATGATTTTCTAACAAACATTCATTTCCTCAAAACTTCACTTCTGTCACTCCATTAGTGACCATTGCATGCCCTGATATTTTGCACCAAGGAATATTAGTTCAGAAACTTTGATGACTCCAGGATTCATCAGTCGCACTATTTCTAGATTTAAGTAGACAACAAAATGACGAGCACTGGCTAAACTTTCCAATATAAATATAAAATTAGTTCTGCCACTAGCGATAGGTGTGAAGAACTAGTACTTATCTTTAAAAAAAAAAATTGAATGACGTGCATGTTCAAAAGATTAGATAGGCGAAAGCATTTTGGGTAAAAGACAGAAAGAGAATGAAAGTGTTTATATGAGCAAGAACCATATGCTCCTTTTGGAGCTCGAAAGAAACGTGTTAGCAGACACAAGAATGAAGTCATTTAAGTGCACAGAGAAGTTGACATGCTGTGTGTAAAAAGGGATGTACATATATATATAAATGAAAGAAGCTGCAACTTACAGAGATAAGCAACTCTAGGGTTGCTGGCCTCCACTTGGTTAGCCACACGCAGAATTGGAGCAATATCAACGAGGGAGGAAGGCACCACCTCACTATCCAACATCGACTCCCCTATATTCCCAGCTGTCTGCGTCCGCAGAATCCGTCTCTGCGGCTGTGCCTGCTGATCCGAACCCCTTCTACTATTAGTCGACATCGTTTCTTTGTTTACACGTAACGCCGATGCCGATCAAGTACCCTTTGTATGGAAAACAGGACAGTAATTCATAAATATAACTTTCTTTAAATGGTCATCGCTCCCTGTAGCTCAAAACAACTAGAATTAACTGGGAAGATAACATAAACATAACTATGTACAAGCAGCAAAAGAGTAGATAACATTTTGGAGGGAGTAGTAGGTGTCTGTGTGTGATGTGAGAAAAGTCTGATTGCTTGTCGTTTCCTTTCCACAGAACAAACACAACAGTCCTCTGTAGCTAATGAAACCATCGGTCTAGGAATACATAAACCTCAATTATTTACCTAATATTTTCCAACATAGATAGGCAGATATATGTAAATATGTAGTTTGAATAAGGAAGCCGCAGAAGCAGTGTAACAATAAAGAAAGAAAGAAGTATGATCAGGAGAATTGGGTAAAGAGAAAATAAACAGAGCACAATTTAGGAAGCAAAAAGATTATTACCGGTTAAATCAGAAGCGGAGCCAAAACGTAAGGTAGCGTAGACAACACTCCAAGAATCAGAGTCATAGAAGATTATCTAAAGATAAAAGAGAGGAAAATGGAAAAAGCAGATAGAAGTGAGGAACTCTACATATGTTGGTTCATAGAGAAAATCAATCAATGGGTGTTAAGAAGTTACTGAAGCAAAGGAAGAGAATGAGAATAATGGTTGATGGCTGCAGAAAGTCGCTGAAGGCGAGTTGTTGAGGCCCCGCCGGGGGTTTTATATTATATTCTAATTCCATAAGAGTTTATACACTTTTGAGTTTTCCAGTTGCTTAACTTCCTCAACATCGACCTGATTAAATTCCATACTGACTTTTGTTCATCACCCACACGTTTACACGGGATTGAGCACACCCGATCAGAGCTGCTGGAGACTGTTCTCGTTTTTCCCTTTGTTCTTGTGCTTTTCAACTCGACGGGTCTAGTCTAGGATACGGACAAGTTGGTGTTGGTTCTCATTTTGATTTATGAAGTGCCACCTAATTTGAGTTTGACACTTGGACTCTCTCCTCTCTTACTTATCCCTCCAAATGAAATGAAAATAAAATACAAATTAACATCTTCTTTGCTTACTTTTTAATCTTATATGGGGAATCAAACGTACTTGTTAATTAATCCTATGCAAAATGAAATCTTTTATACCATCCATATATAATATTTTATAGAAGAACAAAGGAAGAAAAAAAATATTTAAAAGTGAAAAGGAGTGGTGGAGTGAAAGCTTTTACTTTTAGGCGATGAATTGATAAAAGATTATAGGATTAGTATGAGAGTTAGGCAAATGTTACATCAAATTGATGGTTACTTCTAAGATAAAGTAGTCTTTTCTATTTGGTGAGGTAGTAAGTGCCAAGAGGCAAAGACAAAAGAGTGAATGGATTAGGAATAGCTTCCCCGACCAATAAATGCCGAATGTGCAAAATTGGGCCTACTTTTGTGAATACGTTGTTGATTAAAAAGATAAGACTGCCTTTTGCATTAACTTTCAAGGTTCTACCTTGGTTGGGAAGGGTGTGGAAAGTAGGCACGAGTTTTTTTTAAATTATTATTGTTATTAGAAAGCCCGCCCCAGCTTTCCGCTTCCTTCATCCAAAAACCCAATCGGAGTATAGGGCCCAAGATCAAAACCTTTGGTGTCGGAGGACTTCATCTTAAAATTAAATAGGGACAGTAATTGGGCCCTGTCTGGCCTGAAATAAATGGGTCAAGACCGAGTTAACCGGGTCATGGGCTTACGTTTTGGCCTGATTTGGCTTAGATCAGGACTATTCAGATCTTGTCTGACTGGACACCCAACCAAAAATAACAAAACGGTGTCATTTTATCAAAAAATTGATATTGTTTTTTGAAAATTTTAACAAATACTAAATTGAGCCAAGTCAAATCAGGTTGGACAGGTTAGGAGATCTTCAAATAAAAAGGAAAGGCAACTTATTGTTTGGAAGATCCCCTCTTCCGCATGATTTAATTTAATCGTTCAGCATATCCAAAATAAGAGCAGATGAATTTATGAGTTAAACCAATTAAAAATGGAAAAAAGTTAATTGGAAACCGAATTCTACTTATCCTAACGGCTAAAACAACTCCATTTGTAACTTTTACACTGTGTATGTTTCAAGGGAATGGAAATGAATTGGGAGTAATGGAAAGGAAATTAATTAAATTTCCCTTGTATGGTTAATTAATTAATAAAAGAAAGAAAAGTAAAGGAAATTAAAGAGAGGGAAATTAAACCTCAAAATTTCCCTTTTAATCAAAAAAAATTTCCGTCCAAAAGTAGATGGAAATGGAGGGAATTAAAAAAATTGACACAATTTTATCAAAAATACCCTTTTAAAATACCTCTTTATAAAAGACTATTTTTCTCCTACCCTATTGTCTTCCACTTTTTTTTTCTCCTGCAGTCTCCCGGCGTTTTTTTCTTCTCCCGCCTTTTTTTCTTCTCCTGCAGCCACTAGGTATGTTCTCAATCTCGATCTTCAATTTACATATTTTTTTAGCTAGCTATTATTGCACTCATGATTGCTGAAGAGGGAAATTGACAAAGAAAACGATTGCCGATTGCCATAGAAGATAATTATTGGACAGAAGATAACCAAACGATTACCGATTGCCATATACATGATTGCACTTCTATTTTTTTTTCGATGGGAATGATTGCACTTACATGGTTGCCGTATATTGCACCACAAGATTGCCTATATTGCATGCTTTATTGGTTTGGTGAACTATTTGGTTAGTGGGTTTCGTAATAATATTTTTTTATTCCTTTTTCGTTTGATTGACTGCTACTTTTTTTCAATTGCCTACTATCCCTTTTTTGGTTAGTTAGATTCACGATTGCTTACTAGCCTTTTTGTTTGATTG
>JANZLC010000011.1:29360-48401 GCA_026413385.1 Erythroxylum gracilipes
ATTCAAAAGTGGAGGCATTACCTTTTGGGTCGCCATTTCATTGTTCGTACAGATCAGAAATCCCTGCGATATTTATTAGAACAGCGCATGGTCGCCACTGAATACTAGCGTTGGCTCACAAAGATTATGAACTTTGATTTTGAGGTGCAATATAGGCCTGGTTCGGACAATAAAGTAGCAGATGCTCTTTCCAGAATTCCTCATCAGTTGGAGCTCCAACCTATTTCTATTCCATCATGGTTAGATTGGCCACTTTTGCATGGGGAAATAGAGGCTGACCCTTCTCTTACGGCAATCAAACAGAGACTGGTTGTGGATCCAAATGCTATCCCTGGCTAGTTTTTGAAGCATGGCATCTTGTATTTCCAAGGGAAATTAGCAATTCCAAAAACTTCCTCCCTGATTCCTAAACTTTTACAGGAGTTTCATGGCAGCCCTGTAGCGGGCCATGGTGGATTTTTACGTACTTAGAAAAGAATTACTGTTGAACTATATTGGGAAGGCATGAGGACTGCCGTCAAAACTTTTGTGGAGGAGTGCCCAGTGTGTCAACAATATAAGTACCAAACTTTATCACTTGCTGGTCTTTTGCAGCCTCTCCCAATCCCTCACGCTATTTGGGAGGATCTCAGCATGGACTTCATCGATGGGCTTCCCAAATCTAACGGGTATGATTCAATTCTTGTTGTAGTGGACAGATTGAGTAAATATGCACATTTTATACTCCTGAAGCACCCTTATACAGCCAAAATGGTAGCTGAAGCCTTCATCAACAACATTGTGAAGTTACATGGTTTTCCAAAAAGTATTGTGACAGCCCGCGACAAAATCTTTATGAGTTCTTTTTGGTCGGAGCTGTTTCGTCTCCAACAGACCACTTTGAAGCGGAGCACGGCCTATCACCCACAAACGGATGGCCAAAGTGAGGTGGTCAATCGTTGTTTGGAAACTTATTTGCAGTGTTTTGCTGGACAACAGCCACGACATTGGTCTAAATGGCTGGCTTGGGCGGAGTATTCTTATAACACTTCATATCACTCCTCTGCTAAAATGACTCCCTTCAAAATTGTCTATGGGCGTGATCCTCCTATGTTGGTTAAATACGCTTATAGTGCTACCAATAATTCGACGTTGGATGAGCTATTATTGCAGTGGGATTTGGTGTTGGCTGAACTCAAAGAACAATTGGATATGGCCCAAAATCGCATGAAGCAGGCTGCTGACCAGAATCGCAAGGACTTAGAATTTGCAGTGGGTGACATGGTTTATCTAAAGCTGAGGCTGTATCGCCAATGCTCTTTAGCTTCTAGACCAAATGAAAAATTGGCTCCTAGATATTTTGGTCCATTTCAGGTGCTTAAGCGTATTGGGGCTATGGCGTACCAGCTTAAATTGCCAGATTCAACAAGTATTCATGACGTTTTTCACATTTCTCAGCTCAAGAAAGCAGTTGGTGTTACGAACCAAGTTCAGCCTTTACCTGCAGTACTTTCTCGAGACATCGATTGGATTGTTGAACCCGAGTTAGTGCTGGCCACGCGGGGAGAAGGGATTGAGCGCGAATTGTTGATTCAATGGAAGGGATTACCCGACTTTGAAGCTACTTGGGAACCCCTTCAATTGATCAAGGAGGTGTTTCCCACCTTCCACCTTGACTACAAGGATGCTTTTGATTGGGGGGTGTATTGATAGACCCACAAGATCAGCCATTCGCTTTGTTTATGGGAGGAAGAAGTCCAGAGGATTTCATAAAGCCGGATCCAACATGAATTGAAGGAAGAAACACGTGAAACATAGGAAGGAAAGAATTTGAGGTTATTAGTAAATAAAGAGTAAAGAGGACAGATTGTTATGCCATGCCACGGTTTGTTTGTAAACTGATGAGCTGGCCAAAAGTTTGTTACTGCTTTTCTTTATATTACGCTATAGAACAAAAAGGCAGACAAGAATATTGTAATGAGTAAATTGGTTTAGGAGAAAAGGCAGGTTCTCGAATTCCTACTCGTGATATCAATATACTATATTCGGTTCCTTACATCATCTTCTACATTTCTTTACTGTTTATTCAGTCCCTAGTCCCTACTCTATCAGTTTACTGCTCAACAGATTGCTGATTCTCATTTATATAATTCTCCACCAGTGCAGTGAAGAATGCTGCCCCAATCGGAAGCGCATCTTCGTCAAGGAAGAAGTAAGGCGAGTGCGGCGAATGAACTGATCCAATCTTCTCGTTTCTAATCCCAATGCTGAGCATCACTCCTGGAACATGTTCTTGATAGAACGCAAAGTCCTCACCTGCCATTACTTTCTTACCAGTCCTTACATTCTTAGGACCCAGAAGAAGTTTACCAACTCTTTGAACATATAAATGAAGATTGTCATCATTTATAGTAGCAGGGTATGGAGGGTAATCTTTATCCACAATATCAATATATCCAGTACATCTGTGTACACCTGCCACTCCTTCAATAACCTACACAAAGCTCACATCAGCATAGTCAGTCAAGCATGAACTACTTCATTCACTTTATGGTTCAACGAAGATATCCAAATTAAACTTAACAACTTAAAATTTTGGTGATCAACTCCTAGATATTATAAAAACAAAATTGAAATCGTGAAAAACGAAATAACTAAGCTTCAACCTCCATTCCACACTTCATGCACTCAAGTTCTATTACTGTCATGCAAGCAGCTAGTGAAAGAAGCAAATATAACTCTTATTTTGTAAACGGTTTCACCATCAGAATAATATCCCTACATGGGTAGAATTTGGTATGAGAGAACGACATATGAAATAAGTGATGAATGACATGATTCCATCGAAAAAAGGGAATTATTCAGTTGATCTTTTTCACCTCTTTTGCCCTACGCTGGAGTTGATGTAAGCCCTCAGTTGTAAGACTCCTCAACGTGCCTCCAAACTCAACAAATGGCGGAATTACGTTCGAAGCATTCCCACCTCTCACATATGTAACAGATAGAACCTTAATACCAAAACGAAGTGTAAGTATCAAGACAAAAATGGTTGTTTTTATGCTTCTTCTATAAACAGCTACAGGATGTCTAAGGATTGTTAACAGTACAACTTCACAAGCTAGTAACATTGGTGATTAAACCTCCAACGTATATAAACGACTGCCACATGTTCTATAAATTCGTAGAATTAGGCAGCAATTCAACAGTAATGTTGATCTTGGAAGAGATAGCTTACAAGACAGTAATGTATGAAGAAGCTTATCATGTATTGAGACAAAAGCCATTGAAACAGTAAGGCCACAATGCATACTTGACTATGGAGGGGGTCAACTTCTCTTGAGATAAGCTGTTGTAAAGCCACGATTGCAGCAGATGTAGCAAGTATCGGATCCAAATTTTTATGTGGCATTGCGGCATGGCCGCCTTTGCCTTCTATTTTAGCTTTGAAAAAGGATACGGCAGCTAACACTGGCCCTGAAAGGGAGGCTATTCTTCCAGTATGCAGTTCGGAATCAATATGCATTCCAAATATCGCTTCAGCATCACCAAGGGCACCTTCTTGTATCATATGTAGAGCCCCAGCACCACCCTCCTCAGCTGGTTGGAAAAGAAGCCTCACAGTACCCTTCAAAACCAAATACCAGAAAGGACATGTCTTTACTCAGGCTGCATAAAACTTTCATGTTACATTTATCCCAAGTTATCAGAGCAAAAGAGAACGATCTGAAAGGAATAAACGAATATTTTGACAAGGAAGACGGCAAGATTGAACTAAGAAACAGATTATTCAGTTCGCATTAATCCTACCAAAGGGACCACAAGTAAATTGTCGTGCATCAGACAGTGAAGCAATTTATATTCATTTCAGAAGGAAAGATGGTCCAGCCAATTGCATCACCAATAGCAATCGTACGGCCTCAACTTGGACCAGAGATTAATCAAGCAAAAGGACATATGAATAGGAAATAGGAAGCAGACCTTAAGCAAGTGTTTACGCTCATTAAGCAACTTAGCAGCACCTAGAAGCATAGTAGTATGAGCATCGTGTCCACAGGCATGCATTTTGCCATCAATTTTGCTCTTGTGCTCCCACTCAACAAGCTCCTACTTAGTTACATATAAAAACCAAATTACAGAGCATTAAAAAGATATACAATCTCTCCAGTTACAATGTAAATGAAAAAATGTGTACTTGCATGGGAAGAGCGTCCATGTCGGCCCGAAGAGCAATCACAGGGGGAGAACCAGAGCCAATTTGAGCGACGATGCCAGTTTGAGCAAGTGGGTATGAGTAAAAAATGCCGAGTGTGTCGAGTTGAGAGCGAATAAGAGCACTGGTGTTGTATTCTTGGAATCTGAGTTCCGGGTTCTCATGGATTTGTCTCCTAACGGACACTAACCATTCTGTGTCTCGCTGGGCTAAGCTCAAAAGTTGTTGAGCATAGGTTTGATGAGAAGTGGCTTCCACAGTAGCGTCAAAGCCGAAGTGCAAGAGATGAAGCAGGAAAGTCGAAGTGCCGAGCAGCAGCAGCAACCGAGTCATCGTGTGATCTACAACAGCAGACCAATCATCACCAAGTAATCTATATAATTATAACCGATGAAAATGTTTATACTTTTTACTTATTACTAAACTAATATTTATAAAAATTAGGATAAATTCTAATTGATATCTATAAATAAATGTATAAAATCCGGATCTATAGACTCTAAATAAATATATTTATAAAATTAAGATATTATATTTGTAAAATAAATATTTATTAAATCAAAATATTACATTTTTTAAAAATGAGTTTCAAAAATTAAGACATGGTGTAAATTTTATTATATAAATGCATTTATAAAATAAATATCCAAAAATGCATTTATAAAATCAATATCCAACATGAGTTTACTTGTATGTTTTGATCGTTCTAAATAAACAAACTATAAAATTAAGATAAAATATTTCTTAAATGAAAATTTTATAAATTTGAAGCATAATGAAATATATAGTAAATTGAATTTTATCAATATGCTAGTGAAAAACTCCATTTTATATCAGCAAAATAAAAAATATATGTATATCATAATTAAAATTTATATTATACTTAAATCGTGAAGTAAGTAACTTTATGTTCTTTTTATAATGAATTATTCATAAAAATTGGTAAACAATTTATCAATATTCATAAGCATATAATAATCTTGATTATAAACATTCGCAATTATAATACATAATCAACTACTACTTATTAAAAGTTAATATATGCTATAAAAATTAAAGTATCACTGTTTTATATTTTAAAAAAAGTTAAAAAAGTTATTATATTATAAGTTCTTATGATAATTCTTCATGAGCCCGCTTGACACACACACATACACATTTTATAAACAGTACATTCTATTTTAAACTTGTAAAATATTAAATTTTATTATAAGTAATATAAAATATTAGGCTTGTAAAATATTATGTTTTATTATAAGTAATATAAAATATTAGACTTGTAAAATATTTACTTCCCAATTATTTTATTAGAATAAATAATTCAAATGGGAAATAATCAGCCAAAAATCAGGGACGTGAGCTTGATTTCATCTAGATAATGTGTTCAAAAACTTGGCATCAAAATTTTATATGGAAAAATTGATGATTCAAGATTTTTGCGATTCAGACAAGAACTAAAGCCTTGTTTATATACAAACCAATGAACTGAAACATACATACATATATATATATATATATAATTCACGATTCATGCTCAAGGCACTGTAGTTATAATTCATATTTGGCTGAAATGTAAACAAAGACTATTCATCATTCTACAACAACCCTAGACAAATAGCCTTTATTCAGTTCTACGTTTACCTTGTATCTATCTACAGCCCCCATGCAATTTCCAAAATAAGGCATCTCCGTGAGCTTACTAGAATCACGAACAGGACTACTACTACCGCAACTACACTAAAGAGAACTACTGACCAAACAGGATCATGAGCAGGACAGGCCTTTGAGAACACGGATGGGACTCTAATGAGCTTTAAGGCCCCGGTCTGCGTTGTCATGTTTCGTTCACTGTGATGCCCCAATTCGTGAGAAATTTTATTGCTTCGGCCAGTCTCAAAAATAGATGGCTCATGATTGTCATACATTGCATTGGTAACACTGCTAGGATCACTTTCAATCTCTTTAACCTCCTGCACATACAGAATTAAAATGTGTTCAAAACTCAAGACAAAAAATCAGCTCAAGCCTTCTGTACTCCATGAGTTACGAGCTTCTTACCTTCGTGTCAGAGCCGAAGGTCCCATCTGAAGAATTTTTGCCAAATCTGCGGGGGTGGATTTGGAAGTTACACTGCAGGTGTATTCTTCTCGATGCATTACCCTGTCTCTCAGCATTGACGGTCCTCAGTTGATCTTGAGGACTGCGAGCCCTAATTCTGATTCCCGTAGTTACAAATTCTCCGGAGTCAGTTTCATTCATCTGGTTAGTTAATAACTGATTTGTTGCAGAAATCTGAGCACCTCTCTGAGGATCACATGACTCCTTTAATGAACCAACATTTCTTCGCTCTTGGCAGATATTAGAGTTCCATGTTGGTGTTCCATAAGTTACCTGAGTTGTTTCCAAGAGAACAGTATGCTTTGAGTCAATGTTAACCTCCGGAACAATAGAATCTTGAGACTTGTTCACAATTAGGCAACAGTTCGAGTTCAATGTATTTTCAAATATTAAAACAGATTCAAGTACGAAAAGGGTTGCAAAACTATGAATATGCAGTAAGTAGTTTGTGGTTTAAACTTACAGCGACTTGGGCAAATTTAGCATCCCGTTGACTGGAAGTATGGGATTCATCATGAGAGGTCGTTTTCTCCACGAGCTCGCTTTGAATCGCTGGATTCTTTCCAACACTCGACTCCACACACAAGTAATCATCAGATTGGTTAAGGAGGGATTCCACAAATTCAGAGACAAAAGTATCTGGTTCAAATTCAGAGATAAAAGTATCTGGTTCTTTCAGGTTGTGACTACACTGCACATCAACTTCTTCACGGGTCCTTAAATTGCTAATGGGATCATAAGAGTAAGAAGATTGCATCACTGTTTGCAACTGTGAGTGTACTGGGAGAAAAAGTTTTTCATCTAGAGGTTCTGGAGGTGAGTCACTGAACCACTTGAGGACCTCTTCCAATTGTTGATCCTGCTAGAGCATCAAGTAAAAGCAAGAAAAGTCAACAGATTGCAATCCAACTCACTAAAAATGATTATAAACAAAAAAAAGATCTTCACCTCAGATGTTGCTAAATCTGAAATTTGGCGTCCCCCTTCAGAAGAATTGCACCAATTGGACTCGTATTGAACAGGAAGCGGAATGTCAGAAACTACTATGTTTACTGGAGATTCTTGACCCTGTGCAAGTTCAGATTGTGTAACGTCTGGAGACGAATGGAGAGTGATAGGTGGCGAAACGGTATGTGCAGTTTCTTCTTCAGAAATAACGACTTGTGTGCTTTCATCTTTCCTAAATAGACGACATAGCACATAGGGAGTCTGCAACAATAAGAAAGCAGGAAACTAACATTTGATCCATTCTTGGGAATGATGTTTCAGTGCAAGGAACGACGGGGCATCTGCTATTCAACTAAAAATAAAGCTTCATACAACAATGGAACAAGAGAAAAAGATACATAGTACGTACCTGACCGGGTTTAGTTCCATCAAGTTCATCTAGTGTAGGACGGTACTCATGCATAACCCAATGGGTGCGGTGGCCCTTGGGAGCTCGACCTGTGTAGAAGACGAGAGTCTTCTTTTGACCGATAACGAGTTTTGACTTCAACACTTTACGGTCTTTCCCAGTGGCCTTCCAGTAACCGCCTTCGGTAGCCCTATTCAGTCTATGGCCGTTGGGATACTTGCGATCTACTGGACAGAAGAAGAACCATTCCGGATCATTCGATTTTACGATGGAAAAATCTGAATCCAATCCAATCCAAAACCACACACATAGTTAAATATCATTATTTGATTGTTATAATTAGTGAAAGAAAAAAGGAAAATGAACGAACGAACCAGGTAAGTCCCAAGGCTCCCATTTACAGACATCAATTTCGCGGATAACCCCAACTTCTTCATGCTTCCCATTGATCTTCGATCTTAAGTAGAAATCTACCAATTCTTCATCCGTAGGTCTGAATCTGAATCCCAAAGGAAGCGAATTCAAGGATATCGAAGCCATTCGTATACGTAAGCATGTGTACTAACTCGACCCTCAGCATCTAAGAGAGGAAGATGAATTTGGGCGAAGAAAGTAGCAGTCACAACTCACAATCTATAAAGCCACACAGTATCTTCCGACCACGCGCTTTCTCCCAAGAAGACGACGTTCATCCTGTGTGTTGTCTACCCAATAATAATCTCACACGTTACGTACATAATATTCACTGGTCCGATTCCAATCCAACAAATTAAAATTAAGCTCGAGTTTGGTTGTGAACTGGAACATAAGAATTACTCCGAAAGGTCTAACATTTCATCACTAAAATAATATCGATATAGCTTCGAATCAAATTAATATTAAACTAAACCAAGTCAACTAAACCAAATTAAAAGTTAATTTTATTCGTGGTGACTTATTTTCATTTTACATATATATAAAATAAACTCAAATCAATAAAATTTTATATTAAATTCACGTATTAATTTAATTAACGAGCAATGAACATTGTTTGAATTGGGCTAGAGACAAGCCCGCATCTACACGACCCATTGCATCCCTATATGTAATTCATGAAAAAACAAAAAGAAAATCGGGATTTTCATACTAACGTACATATAAATAAACATTTTGCGGAATGACTCATTAGAAAAGGCAAAAATACATTCCTAATTTTTTTTTTTTTGTGTGTATGTACTATGTACACTTGACATTTTTGTGACTAATCTCTATTTGCAGATTTACATTGTCTTTTTCTTTACTTATTTGGTCTTCTTCTCTTCAAATACACAAAAGAAGGCCAGGCCAGGCCTCATTCATCGGTTAAGACCACCAAAAACAAAAACGAAAGAAGCTCATTGCTGTGCAGGTTTCTGCTCTGCATGCTATTGTCTACCTCATAAGCTTCTTTCTTCTTCCTCTGTTCAACCTTCTGCTCTTCTTCTTTCTTTCTTGCTTCTCCTTGAACCCTCCTCCTTGTTCCATGTCACTCTGACAGAGTAAAGCACAAGTTAATGCGAATAGCTTGTTCCATCTATCAACCGACCAGCCATGGAAGCAAGATCGATGCAGGACCAGAAACAGGCGGAGTCTATGGACCTCATATTTCTCTTTTGTTCATCCTTGTGATCCTCTACTTTAAATCAAACACCAGCTCTCTCTTTGGCATGTATCAGGATGTTGATGATAGTGAGCATGGCATTCTTATTGGTGAGAACACCACCGTGAGACGGGCATGATCGGAAAGATAATAATCTTCAGGCCACCTTCCTTTCTCTACTTCAGGAGGAAAAAGCACAGCGTTTTCTATGCTAAATCCAATGGTTTGCACTTGTACATTGTTAAGAGAATTGCCTTGCACATCGTTGTTCATTTCATCTTTTTGCTCTGACCACATAGGACTCCAAATTCGCTGCTGCATTCCCATTATCACCATCACCAATTAAAAAAATGAAGCATTATAAGGTTGTAGTACAAAACATGAACAGATATTGAGAAAAAGGACGCCTCTGTGTCTATGGCTTAATCTGAAAATCCGTGTCAAGATGGGTTTAAGTCAAAAAATTTCACATTGGACAAAAATTTATTACCTGAAACTCCTTATAATCAATCACACCATTTCCATCAATGTCTGCTTGGATCCATAAGTCATTTATCTCTTGGACACTGAGGCCATGTCGATGACCAGTCAAATTAAGCTGCAAATTCAGATGTTATTCGGTTTGGGTTCTCAAAGGAGGAAAAATCTCATACTATTTAGTAACCAGAATTAAAAAGATGATGCAAAGGCCTCAAATATGCGGGATACCTGTCGAAGTGCTTCACAAAAACCCAAGTAGGAAATGCAATCACCATCATCATCAACCTTCAGAAAAGCAAAAGCTTGATCTTCTGTCAATGATGCTCTCCGAAGTAGGTCCTGAAAAATCAATCAACTACATCATCAGAAATTGAATTCAAGAACTTTTTTTGAATGCCAAGAATAACAGCAATCAGTGCTCCACAAAATTAAACAGAGTTAACAAAGTGAAACATAATACACAATCTATAGACTCCTAAATTGCTTTGGTAGTCAAGAGTATGCATTATGCAAAACAAATGGTGTAAAGCTAGCATCCTAGAGGTTACATATTAGAAAAGGATTCATACAGATAACTCCAGAAAAACTAGTGTAATAATTTTAAAGTGGCCTCTTCCATATGTCCTTATAAGTCAAACAGATTTCACAATGACCAGATTTATCACCAAAACAAAAGGCAAGTCAATGCTCTTTTACCTTGAAAAAGAAATAAATTTATGTTCAGTAGTCATTTTTTAGCATATAATTAGATGCCAAAACAACAACTCCTCTTCTTAGAAGTGAAAATCCCCAACTTTATAACTCATTGTGTAGAAGATTAATCTAGAGATGTAATACTACCAAAACCCGTTACTGAAATTACTCGGAATGAGGGGCTTGTCGGCGAGATTCATACCTTGAACATGCCAAATATTGCTTCACTCCAACTTGTTTTTAGTAGTTTAGAGTATCTATTGGGATTGAGAAGCCATATGAAGTCAACACCACATACATTCCCTCGATGGTTGAGATGGCTAACCCACTATGCACAAGAAAGGATAATATCAGAAGAATGCAAGACAAAAATCTGCAAAGTATATTCTTCTTCAATGAGAAATTCAGGCAAAAGCAACACAGCTGTTGATCAGAAGATGTAGAAAGCACCTTGTGTGCATCTGCATCAGTGTACTGGTGTGCAGTGTCATAGGATGACACAAAACCTTGAGACCTAAGGAATTTGTAAACATGTCCCCTTTTGCTTCCATTCCAGTCACTGCAGAGAGCAAAGTATGCAGGTTAAAGAAACCAATTGAGTGTGGCTCCATAAAAGTACCATATATGGGAAGATTGAAGTATAAATTGCATACTGACCCGCAAAGCAGAATAGGCATGGGGTTAAGCTTGTTTTCTTTCTGGTATGATTCCACATATTGTAGGATTTTGTACACCTGTTAGTCAACAGCAGTAAGGAGACATTGAGAAATTAATTGCATTGCTGCCAAATGAACTGAAGAAGACATTGAAGAATTAGTCTACCTGATGTAATCGAACCAAACACAAAGTAGAATCATGAGGAAATAACAAGTGTGTGTTCACAATCAGAAGCTCTTGGCGAGCATCTTTAGTCCAACATTCTGAAATCGGAACAGCCAATTCAACATGCAACAACTGGGCAACACGGTCTCCACAATCATTAAAATGCAATTCTCTGTAGTTAATAACTCTGAAATAATCCTTCCGAACAGCAGTCAACAGACCTGAGCATGGAACAAACAATATTTTACGTAAATGGAAGAGATTACGGTGGGGGCATGCAAAATCAGAACCAATTTAAATTGCTAATATTTTTTCATTGAGGAAAATTTATAATATATAATTATAATGTAAATAAAAGAAGAAAGTAACGAAAAAAGGACGAAGGACACGAAGAAGAAGAAGATACCATCACCGCGGTTATTGGTGCGTCCAAGCTGGAAGAAGACATAGCCAGCGTCACCTAGTCGCTTCTCGTACAAGTGAACAAGCTCTTGATTGCCCACCCAGAACTCCTGTAGACAGAGATACATACTTATGTGCATGTGTTGGTTCATGATTTAAGAGAAAGGATGAAAGAAAGGAAAAGAAGAAGAAACCTGTAGGCAAATAATGGAAGAGCGTTCGTGCAACAGAGAATCCAAAATACGGTGGTTTCTGGAGAGCCAAAAGGCTTTGTAATCGCTCTCGCGAGAATTGTGCTTGAGACGCTTGTAGATAGGAGCGAGGATGTTGAAGGTGGTGCAGGTAATGCATGGTTGATGATACGTCATTGACGTGGCTATTGCATAACTTCCAATCCTCGACACCTTTTTCCTTATTTTCCTCATTCTGAAACTGTTGTTTAATTGCTTATTCAAAAAAATATATAAGTTTCTTCTAAAAGGAAATAAAAGAAAGGGTAGCAGCGGCCGTCGGACGGAAAAACAGCGCCACCGCCACCACCGGACAACTGACTTCCCTTTCCCTCTTCTCCTCTCTCTCTTTCTCTCTCTATTCCTTAACAAAAAACAAAAACAACAGCAATGGAAGGGAAGGACTAAGGAGGAGAAAAAAATGATTAAAGAAGAGAAAATTAATTAATTACCTCATTCATTCATTCCCTCTCCTTCCCTCTATCTTTTGTCTATATTTGCCTTCGTCTGTTCCGTTTCCCTTCACATGTATATATATAAAGATAACAGAATTAAAACGCTTAATTTTTAATTACTAAATTTTTAAAGATTTTAATTTATTAATTAATAAAATTAAAATATATTTATTATTATTATTAGTAAGTGGACGTTGATAGTATTACATCAATAAAAATAAATTAATTGATTTGTACAAATTTTAAAATATTAAAAATAAAAAAATCGTAAAAAATAATATGAATACGATGGAACAGCCACACAAATTCATTCCCGCCGAAAGTCGAGTTGCTGGAGCTTTTGGGGAAGCTATGCCTTGCAAGTTGCTCACCACCGATCAATCAAAGTAGTCATCATCATTGGTTTTTATTCTATATCTATCTTAGAATGATAAGAATATAATAAGTATATATCCTCACTTCTTTCTTCTTCTTTTTTTGTCTTTATTCTTCTTCAACTATTTTTTTCCTTTTATAATTCAGCTCTTCAGAATATTCCTCTTTTTTTGGCTAAAAACTTTTCTTTATTTTCAATTCATAATATTTGTGTTGTTATTGTTAGAAGAATAACATGACCGACATAAAAAGTCACCCATAGGCTAGCTAATTGTCTATCCTTAAATAACACAATTACGTAATTAAGTACAAATGTATCAGTAGAAATGATAAAGATTCGATCCAATTTGACCTATTCTGAAATATACAATTTTTAAATAAAATAATATTATTTTGAATTTTAAATTTTAAAAATATATTTAATCCAGCTTAAAGAAATTTCAAATTATCTAAAATTGATTAAGTTCAAGTTTGAACTTGTAGTCTTAGACTTAATCGGGCTTAACCCAAAATTAGGATCAAACGTAAAATTTTAGACCTGGGTCCAAGCTTCTAGGCGGTCTATTTTCAAGTCTATATGTTAGTGTATGTCAAAGTCAAAATATTTCGTGTACAAGACTCCCCTACGAGAGTCAAAAAAAAGTTATTAATCGAACTTGTAATTATATGGTTACAAAAAAAACAACTTTTACAAAGGAATATTATAATTTTCAATTTTGCAAAAGTAAAATTAAATTTTCATTTTTAACTGATTAAATGTATTCTTCGTTTAGGCTTATTTTTTTTCAAATATAAGTATGTAAGAATTTTTTTAGTATTTATATATGTGAATATGTCATACATAATTTATACAAGAATTCCTTTAATATTTCTTTGAATTTGCTAAATGATTCTATTAATTATTCTAGTATTAAGAAAAACATATTTGGGCCGCACCTTTAATGTACAAGATAGCCAATTCTAATAGCTAAGATTTTAATTAACAAAAAGTTTTACTCACGTCAAATCCTCCCAATATATTTTTAAAAGTTAGACCAGACATTTAAACAATCGAAGGAAAGGTTTAAAGTTTAAATATTCAATCAGTATTAAACCGCTATAAAATTAGTATATAATAAATAAAAATTATAAGAGTGAGTACAAATAAAATATTTTATTGAAATAAAAAATATACTAGTGTCTATTATTTATATAATGAATTAATAATGAAAAATATGAGCCTAATATAAATTTTAAAATAATAATAATAATGTATTTTTAAAGGACTTGTGTTTTATCCAATGTTACGAATACCATACCGGACTTGGTACAAGATTGAATTCTGGTATAATACTGTACTGGTACTTGTCAATATTGCTTATCGTTTTGGACAATTTTTTAAATTTATAAGATAGTCCCTAAATTTTTTAAAAATTTGCAAAATAATTCTTCAATATTGTACTATATAATTCAAACCAACTTGTCTCAAAAAATCATAATGATAGAAATTTAAAATAACAACAATTTTGTATTTTTTTAATATTATTTTGACATGTTCCACGTATAAATAATAACCACAATTAATATAAAAATATTATTTTATCATCATAAAAATATAAAATTAAGAAAAATACAAGGTATTTAAAATATTATAATTTTATCATATAATAAATAATAATTGGATCAAAATATCAAAAAAGAATAATTATTATCAATAATAAGATATAATTTCTATCTTAATATTTAATTTTCAATATTAAAAATATATATTTTATGTTAATATGTAATTGTTATTAATAATAAAATATTGTTATATTTATATTAACAGTTTTAAAAAGAAATAAAAAAATTTGAGACCTCTTAATTTTCATTTCAACATATTTTTTATTATTCTTTATAGAAAAATATAACTATTATTTAATATATGATGGTGAAGAAGAGAGTGAATAAGAGTATCAAAGTAAAAAATAAAGAGAGAATAAGGTGGTATAGTCGGGTTTGTCTCAGGGGAGGGGTGAGTTTTAAAATTTTTTCATTTGTTGCAAAAATGCTCCTGATTTTTTTAAATTTTCGGTACCAACCAATATATGGCCTGTATTTCAAATACCGATGATATCGCCTAGTACCAAGTGAAACAGACCGATATTTAAATCCAGTCGAAACATTCTTTTTTGTATTATTTTTCTTGGAGCTTGGCTAAAACTCGTCCACATTTATCGTAACCTTCAAGTTGGGTGCACTCGCTGAGAAATAGTCAAATGTTATGACGAAATGGTCCAGTGAGACGAAGGGATCAACCAAAGTCACCAAACATGGCTGAGGAGGTGAGTTTATCTGTTAAGAGAAGATGGTGAAGATTGAATAGCAAAGAGTAGCAGCGGGAAAAGAGCTTTGGTTTTTGAAATATGAATTTTAGAAAATCAGTCCGACTGGTTTACTGATAAACCGGCCAGTTTTATATAGTAGTTATTAAATAAAATTGAACCGAGTAACTAGCCGATTTATATTATTTTTGGTTGAACCAGCCAGTTTGGTTTGATTTTTAAAACTTGATACACACACGTATATATACACATATACATATTAGACCATAAATTGTTATTCTTTCTCATTAGATTACTTTGGTACGTTAAATACAAATATTTACTAATTAGTCTATTAAACACAATACAAAAATATAAGGTCACTCGAGACAAACCAAACCGCTAGATAACATAACATAAAAACAAGATAATGCATAAGATGCAAAGTAAACAAAATCATATTGTTAAACTAAGTGCAACAAATGCCTTCAATTGTAATTATTTTTTCATCGAGAGCACTTTGCTAGTGTTAATATCTATTTTCATGCAAATCAGAAAATAATTGGCTCATTGAAGTGGTGAAAGCTTAATACTAATAACATTCTGCCATGTTTATTTCGTCAAAAACTTATTTTTTGATCTTATATGCATACCCATTGTCAAAATGCTGAGGTGTAAGGCTTTTCTCGTTGTCGATTATACTAATTTTGCACTTTGCATCATTTATCTGAAATTTGCATATTCTGTTATTGAGGTATGTCAATTTTAGCATAATTTTGCATGCATTCACTATCGTCAATTGGTGCAAGTGACCGGAATGAATATGCCAAAATAGGAGTTCAACTTCTCGCCTTTGCAGCTCGGGCCGATCCATCCTAAAGTCTAAACAGAAAATCTGGTTCGTTTATTTATATGATTGATACATTCTTTTACGTTGGGATAACAAATTTGTATTCATTCGGTTTGATCTGATTTAAAATTGACAAATATAATTTAATTTGTCCAAATTTCAAATAAATAAGGTTTTAATAAGAAAATAAAGGAGGCATTTGGAGTAACGTGCAAGCCCCTTCCTCAGACAAGAGCTACTGCATTATTATATTTATAACAAAAGTTTATTGAGGGAATATTCCAGAAATTTATAACAAAAGTTTATTGAGGGAATATTCCAGAAATAAAGAGAAATATGACACGAATATATTATGTTGTGAATATTGTACCAGTATTGATACCAGATTAGGTTCTAATACGGTACTATATCGGTACCAGTTAATACCAGGTACCGTTTCGGGTATTTTTTTAAATTTATGAAATAGTCTCCAAAATTTTGTAAATTACAAAATAATTCATTAGTATATTGTACTGTATACTTTATAATTTTATATCAACCCTATCTTCAAAAATCATAATAATAAAATTTTAAAATAAACATTTATTTATTATATTATATAAATTATTAAAAATAATTTATTTTTAAGTTTTATTTAATTTATAATTATTATTAGTAATAAAAATATTTTTAAAAAACAAAAATTAAAAATTCACATTAATTATAAAAGTTTAAGTAAATAAAGTAATTAATTAAAAAACTTTGAAAAAAAGGGGGAAGGAGACATAGGAGGAAGGGAGGGACAGTTTAATTTTTTTTTTAAATTTTGCAAAAAAAGTCTTCTTATTTTTTAAAATTTTCAGTACCGACCGATATTTAAGTGGTATTTTGAATACCAAATAGTATTTAAACCTGATACAATCGACCCTTCATTTCGTACCGGTTTTAGTTCGATACGGTACGTACCGGCCGGTACAGAACGATATCCTAAATCTTGCGTATATAATTTTGTTACAAAGTTTTTTCAATAATGTCTTTATCACCCCCGCTCAAGCGTAGCTGGTCTCCTACAACAAGCTTGGTCTTGAGAAAAACAAATCGTGTTGCTGTTAAAGGTTGTTTAAAGATGTTGGCAGTTTGGTCTTCAGTTGGAATGTAGCATTTTGAGAGGTCTCCACAAGCTACTTTCTCCCTTACAAAGTACACATCTATTTCTATGTGCTTTGTCCGAGAGTGAAAAACAGGAGTACCAGTTAAAGTTGCAACTCCAATGTTATCACACCAAATCAAAGGTGACCCTTCAAGCTGAAAATTGAACTCCTTGAACAATGACATTATTCATGCAACTTCAGCAATAGTATGAGCTAAAGCTCGATACTCGATTGAGCTACCACTTGTTGTTTTCGAGAGGATCAGGAAATTAAATTACCACCAAGATAGACACAAAAACCACTGGTGGATCTCCTGTCATTCGGATCACTCCCCTAGTCCGAATTCGAGAAGGCAGTCAAACAAAAGTGATGAACTGAATGAATGAAGAGGCCATGGGAGGCAGTACCTTTGAGATAGTGTAGCAGGCATTTGCAAGCACGCTAATGAAACTTAATTGGCTGATGGATAAATTAACAGAGTCGATTGACCATATATGAGATTTCAGGGCGGGTAAGAGTGAGGTATTACAAAGCACCAATGGTGTTGCGATAGAGAGTTGGATTATCAAAAGGAGAACTGTCATGATGACTTAATTTTGTAGATGAGGCAACCAGAGTGGATAGAGGCTTAGCATGTAGCATATTGGTACAGGAAAGAATATCATTTAAGTATTTTGTCTGAGAGAGGTGCAAGCCATTGGAGGTGTGTGTGACACCCCGATATCCCCTGGGAGTATACGGTACGCCATATAGACAAAATAACATATATGCATGAGGAATCGAGACAAAACCAAAACATACGAAACATTCATTATGCATCCTCAATAGCTCAAAGCAGAATCAATTCAGAGCAATCATACATCATAATATACTGAACTTAATACAACTTGTTCCAAACCGGAACCAGCCTAAAATAAGGTTATTACAAACCTTCAAATAAATCCATAGTCATATACATCAAAGACAAGCCAAAAACAAACTAAAAAAACACAATTTTAACAAAACAAGACTTAGATTCCATTGGCTATTACAGTTGGCTCGTCCCAGTCTTTATGTTCTCCTCTTTGAACGTACACGGGGCAAATCTATCATGCTAAACATATAGCTTAGTGAGTAATAAGTAATCTATGCATAAACTGACAATTAATTATACACAATCATGATATATCAAAGCATGCATTAACAGTTTATCGGAACGAACAATTCATACATGTTACATTAGATCTCAAACAGATTGTACAGAAGCAGAACTGAGTCTCAAAAGAGGGTATAAACCCTTCATAATTCGAACACAATTTCTTGTTTATATCAAAGTCAAACAGAAATCAGAATACGAAATTCATATGACTGTTAAATCCATTTACAGAAGCAAATAACAGGATTTATATAGGAGATACCATGATTGGTATCAGCAGGAGAGACATATGTCTCGATATAAGGAAACACCGAAGTGTCAATACAGGAGACACCGATGTGTCAATAACAGGAGCAGCTGCAAACCCTTCTAGGCATACCTATTTACCCACGACTAGGACTTGACAGTTATAAAATTAAACAAGTTCATTTCATGTTTAACATAATTAGCCAATCATTGCTTTCATGCCAAAATTCAAATATATCAATCTGACAGCTTTGCAAATCATTCAATGGATTAAAGTCAATCAGCAAATAAATAGTCAAAGCAGAACTATCCAAAATTTCTCACTAGATTTCTTACTGAATTACCCACAATTATTCAACAAAAATTACTTATAAATAATACCATCTAAATTACTTACAAAAATATTGCCTAAAATTACTTACTGATACTCCCTTACTACTTATTGTCTTGAAGTTCCCTCAATATCTGGAATCGGTTGCTCGATGCGTTCCTCTATAGCATTTAATACAAGCACATATCACTATTGTGCACAATTATAAATTCAATTATGCACAATCATGTATACTGAATATATATATGATGCATGTTCATGTCAAAAATCTGGGTTTCTTATCCTTAATCTTATCACATTGTCAAACATGTGAAACCATACTCAATTG
>JANZLC010000011.1:58021-68346 GCA_026413385.1 Erythroxylum gracilipes
GTTTGCTCCGATTCCGCTTCTGTAGCGGTCCTCTGTAAGCGATCCGTTCTTTCGATTTCAACTTTCGATTCTGTTTTTTTTGTTTCCAAGAAAATCGTGTATAAGTATGAGGAATCTATATGAGTAGTTGGGTCTCGATAACGGGATCCAACATGTAGTGAGTATGAACAAAATGGAACCAAGGTGCAGAAGTTGGGAGGGTTTCGGTGGTGAGAGTAGTGGAAAAGAAAAGAATGAACTAAGTTGAAACTTCTCTTGCAGAAACATGAAACATCAAATGCTAGGTGTCACCATCTTACATTAACATTTTTCTATAGGCATGTAAGTCACTTGTCCTATGTATATGCCACCAATTGTCGCCTAGTTATAAGTCCATTTGTCACTCCATGGTCAATGTCATTTATTAATTAATTAGCTATGTCAAATGTCACTCATTTATCTATGCCAAATGTCACTCAATTATAGTATTAGTCATCCTAATTTTCCATGTGTCAATTTGTCTTACCATTTTTTGTAGACCAAATGTACTTTTTAATTAATTGATTTTCCAATTGTACCAATTAATTCCAAATTTACTACTTGTAATCAATCGAACCAAAATGCAAGGCATAAACAATACACAATTCACATCGTGATCATTTTTGTAACATCCCATTACTTGCGGGGAGGCTAGAATAGTAAATATAAGGGATCAATGAGAGTTTAGAAAGGCATTTTTATGTTCATGCATAATGTGTCATACACATACATATGAATAGTGAAATTTTTACACATGAAAATAACTGTACATGCATTCATTGACATTCTGGGTATACTTGTTTATAAATGTGATTGTTATTGAGAATTGTGATTTGTTTGTATTGAAAATGGATTTGGAGAGTGTACTTGTTGATTTAGAATTTTTGGAGAATTTTAGAAATTTTTTTGAAATTTTGGGGTAATTTTTGGACCAGGAAAAATACCAAGTGGTAAAACAAATGATAAATGGTAGTAAAATTTACTGTCAAATGGTAATGGAAATTTTGATAAATGATTTTAGGATTTATTGACAAATGCCATTGAAAATTGGGGGACAATTAGAGTAGAAATTGAAATTGATTGCACTAGTTAAATGAAAGCAACCAATCTAATGGTTTAGAAATGGGAAACTTGTCACTTACCCCAACCATGTCTTAAGTCTTGATCTTTTAATTAAAAGCCCCTACCTTTTGGCTTTATCATTCTTAATGCTCTCTCTCTTAAAAAGCTATTGGAGTTTTGCTTTGGTTCTCTCCATTTTCGTAGCTTCTCTTCTTCCTCTCTTTTTCTTAATTTTTGACCATCTTTTATGCTACTCTTTTATCTTGCTTTCTCTTCCACTCTCATCAAAAACCCAAACCTTTCAACCTCAAGATGATGATGATCGTGGGTTGTTGATGAAGTTAGTAATATTTGAGTTTCTTGAAGATTTTGAAGAATTGGAAACTAAATCAAGTAAGTGTCTTGCCAAATATCATGGGTTTTGGTTAAATGAAACATTTGTGATGATATTTAGAGGTTTATTTCATGAAATGGTGTCTTGGGTATATAGGTGTCGTGAATGGTGAATAGTTTGTGAATTGCTTGCTTTTATTGATGAGTAATGATTTATAGAAATGTTTTAGAGGTTGAATGATCATAATAGGGATTTTTGCATATGCTAGAATGTTAGCGAAGAAATGAACATATTTATATATGTATATATTGATGTTTTGTTTCATGTAAATTATAAATAATGGGTTAGGAGTTGTTTATGGATGATTGGTGTTGTATATAATGAGTTATGTTACACATGTCTTTAAGGTGAATTGGTTGTGAAAGGGGTGTTTCAATGGGAATTGATAGTTGATGAATAGGTATATGAACATGTCTTGTTTTTGGGTTAATGCTTAAATTTGGATCATGCTTTATTGGTGAATGATATTGGAATGAAATGGAAAAGAAAATCTAGGTATAAGCTGAGTTAGATGTAAAATGTTGAAAGTTTGAAAATCTAGAAAATGTTAGCAAAAAATAATTTCCACTGATATGCTTTTGTGTTTTAGCCATAACTTGTTCTATAATTATCCAAATGAGTTTATTCTTGATTTGTATTAAACTAGAGACATATGGCTACCTTTCTTATGAGACATCGAGTTTAAATTCTACTTTTAAGAGTCTCAAATTTTGATGTGAAAATGAGAACTGGATGCAGCAAAATCTTGGGTGAATGTATATGTTTGTATTCTATTTTGGGTGTTTATGAACAAATAGGGAATATGAATTGGGTATGGATGATGTTGAGCTAAGCTTGAGGTATACATGAAGTAGTCACCAAGTTGATATGATGAATTTTGAAGTGTTTGATACTTAGGAATAAGATATGTTATGGAAAAATGATAAAAATTTTTGAATGATAAGATGTAGCTGAATATGATGAGTTAAATGAGTTGAGAGTTGAGGATTTAATGAAATCTAATTGATGTTTGAGTTGTTATGAAGTGGTTTTGTGCTAGAAGAGGTAAATTTGAGAAGATTATGGGTATATATGATGTTAGAATGGGTGTAGGAACCTTTGGAGAGGCTTTGGAAGGAGTTTTGGGTCACCATTGTCCATTAGACAAACTTTAGATCCATTAAATGGACCTTCTCGGGTGTAAAAACACCCCCAAACCAATGCATGTCCGTTAAACAGACCTTCTCGGGTGAAAAAGTGCCCCCAAGCCCGACAATGTCTGTTAAACAGATATTCTAGGGATAGCTACAGTAAATCGCAATTTTTACCCTTTTAAAGGCAAAATCTTGATTCAAGTTCTTCATGAAAGTTTTAGATCTTGAAGTCCTCTTTCCAACCATCTAAAAACAAGATCAATCCGATATGTTTTGTGAAAGTTATGGCAATCGCGCCAACTTAGATCCATTAGGAGTGAGGACATAAACATGGTTGCTTCTTTTGATGATAACTTCTTCTCTAGACCTCCAAATGACTTGATTTTTAAAGAAATAGATTCCTAACACATTGTTCTTGCTCTCCATGAAAATTTGGAGTAATTGGTGTTGAATTTAAAAATATTGATTAAATGAAAGTGTGGAAATCTGTTGGAACAGTGCAAATGGGATTATTTTTACTGAGCATATTTTAGTGTTTTGATTATATATAGATCTATAGGAGTTCAAATGAGATGATTTTTGTTTCTGAGTAAACTAGAGAAATAGGGATATAATTCATATGAAAGAGTCGAATTATGATTCAGTCTCTAAGATGTTCAATTTCTAAATGGAAGTTGTACATAATAAACTGTTTTTGGATAAGAGTAGTCTGAAAATGATTGAGGTATATCTTCCAAAGTATTGAACTGAATTGAGTGATTTTGATGTCAATAGAAACATAAGACATAGAGGAACATTTTCTAGAAAAAGGTATGATCAAATTATATCAGTTTCACTTTCTAATTGGATGTGAACAGTAGATTTGAAAGTATGACTTAGAAAAAAATTCTGAAGTGAGTCAATAAGAAAGGAATAGAGATATTAATGGTCTTAGTGAGACATAAACCTAAGTATAAATTATACTTAGATGAGTTTTGATATGAGAATGATTTTGTGATGAAATTGATGGTAAGATGCTCGGGATTGTCATGAACATGCATGGTACATATTTCATTGCATACATGTGCATTATTAAACACTTATAATTGTACAAATTGTGATGTATGGGTATCTTGCATAAATAGGTTGTGCAGGTTAAATGTCCGCATTCCTAGAATTTGGAAGCAAATGCTAATCTGGAGCTTACTGTGAGTAGACCTAGATGGTGTCATTTTATTGTTTGGTTTTCTTTGATTTTGTATTAATTGACTGTTGATTGTTGATATGAATACGTCTTGATTGTTGATTCCGGATAAAAGGTCCGATGATTGTGATGATTGATGAGATATTGAAGTGCTACTTGTATGTGAATGAGATGAACTAAGTGTACTTAATATGATTGTTAAATGTGTTCTGAATGTACATTTGCATGTAAGTGAAAGTGTGATCTCAACTTAATGTTGAATACTGGACTAAGGTCCGATAACATGGGAATGAAATTAAATGGGAACATGCAAATGTGATTGATGCATTCTATTGCATGAGTGCATGAAATATAATGGATGTTGTGACCAGAGTAGCCACCGATCAAAGCTTAAAGCTCAATGAGTAAAAATGAGCTTCGAGCTCAAAAGTGAATCAGAGCCTCAGGCTTAATGTTTAATGAGCCCTGTATCTCCCAAGCAGATAAGGGACAGTTATCAATGAGCCCTATATGGGACAGTTTAGGCACTCAGTCACAATAAAGTAACAAATAGAAAGTGAGCCTCATATGCACTGCATATGCATTATATGAGTGATTAAATTATATTGAATGTGAAGTGTGAACTGTGTATGATGTGAATTATGTGTTACGTGATTGAGTGAGCCATCGATGATGGTCACTCATTGAATTTACAAAACTCATCCAAAATTTGCAAATATTTTTCAGGAACAGAAGAATACCCCGTTAGGCCAACGAGAGTATACCTACAGCATTCAAGTGAAGGATAAAGGTCGGGATTAGTTCGTGTCTGCATTGCATTTCTCTATTTTGTATTGAATTGTATATTTCAAAAAAAAATTTGTATAAATTTGTATTCCGAAATGACAAAAGTATTTTGTACTTGTGAGAGGGCTCAAATGGGTATTGAAAATTTTGTTGATTGTATTGTGTTGATTGAAAATGTTTATGAATAAAGTGAGCTTGAATTGATTATTGACTTCAGCATGTGTTTGAATGTATTCAAAAAAAAAGTTGTACTGAGTTTTGACTGTTTTAGTGTGCTAGCACGCCACCCTCATAGGGCATGAATTCATATATCACCCATAGATGTCGAGTACGGGTCTTGCGGGAGTGGGGTACTACAATTTTAAACCTTTCATACCTAGGAATAAATCAATTTAATGCATACATATTCTTTGCAATATGTACTAAATCATAATTCATGTGTATATGCTATCATTATTCATGTGAATGAAATGCAATTTGTGAATTTTTAATGATATAGCTTCTATGCAATAATCTAGGGTTCTAATCCCTCAATTTGAAAAACTGACTATTACACCATTGATGGAGAAATAAGGAAACAAAGTTTTACTGCCATTATCGCACCTTTAGTATGCATAACTGATTTACTTATGATACTCTTTTTTACGTTTTTTCTTAATTTCAATTATTACATTTCATGTTAATGTTACATTTTATTAATAATTGCACTTTATGTTAATGTTATATTTTATTAATAATATTAATTAAAAATACATTTTGATTGATAGGCACAACAAATATTTGGTTTTGACAATTTGGGAGTTGGTATTTGTAATGAAATTTGTGGTTGTTCTCTTCCATGCCTTGGTGAAAAGTTTTGTATTTATAAAAGAGGAAATAACAATTAATGAGTTACTGTATATAGCTCTATGTCCAAATGACATTTTTCATATATTAAAGGAGTCAAATTCTCATGCAATGTTAGTCCAAACTACGAATCTTATTGTTCAGAAACCCAGGGAGAAGGTCATTCATTTAGTGTAGAATGTTAAGAAAACAACATGTTATATGTTATTGTGTTTATTAGTATTTTGGGATTTTGACGGTTAAACGAAAGAATTTGTTTTCTTCATGTAAGTCACGACTATGACTTAACGTGCACGGCGTTGACTTAAATTGCATGGCCATGCAGTGGCTGGTTAAGTCATGAAACCGTGACATGGTCAAAATATGAACTATATAATGGCCATTTTCAAGCACAATTCTTTTTGTTTAATTTAACTCCACATTCACAAATTAATCCAATTAACATTCATGCATCATCCCAACCGAGTTCACTCAATTCATATTTATTCAAATTGCAATCACACAATCAAACTAAATTCAACACAACAATTTCCCTACTTTTACTCAACCAAAATAACGAATGCTAGACTATAAAAACAAATAATAGAAACAACAATTTTCCTAAATAATAGTTAAAGATATCAATGATCATTTTAATAAACATAACCTAAGAAGTTGAAAGTTATAATACTCTATGAACAAGCTATTCTTCGCATATTTAGCCAAAATCAACAAGCGTTTCAATTCAAATAACCATCAATAAGTGTGATAGATACTCACTCCACTCTCCATCCTCTCAAGTATTTAAAGGTGGGATATGTATTTACTCATCGTTCATTTCATGTAAGGCATCTACTATAAGCTTGCTTACCAATCCAATCTTCACCACTCATATCAAAAGCAAGCATCAATCCGAAGGTCTTTATTTAGGTTGTAATGGGGCTGAGATAAGGGTAGGAAAAAGGAAAATTGTAGTTTAAAACCACAACACAAATTGAGCATTTAAAATAATACAAAACAATGGCCATAAAACACTCAATTCTTTCCTCTCACTTAACAAAATTAACACCTTCCATTTTTACTTTTCTTTCCTCTTCTTTTCATTTTATGGTCATCTTCTCTTCCTTCCTTTTCTTTTCTATTTTGTTCTTCTTTTCCCCTCTCTTTTTTTGATTTTTTTCTTCTTATTTTTACTATATTTTTCATTTATTTATTTATTTTATTTATGAATCTAAAACAAGGAAATTAAGAGAAGAGAAATATATAGAATTAAAAATATCCACAACCATACACATCCCTAATGCAATAGGCAACTATATTTTATGTCCCCTCACACTTATTCCCTAAACCTATTATACCTATTCAAATGCTCAACTTGCCTTATGGTAGGTACAACAATAAAGAGGATAAATAATCAAGGTCAAGGCTTATATTTTGGTTTAAAAAAAGAAAAGGTTTCATGTTAAGCTAAAATGGCATTTCCTAAAGGTAACATTATGGTGGCCTTTTAAGCAAAATGGGTAAATCCTAATTGACTTCAACATTTGCATAAGATTGTGTGACCTCAACTAGTATTTACAAGCAAGTTCTAGAGTTTCTTAATTATGAAAGAATAGTCTCAACAAAGAATTACAAAATTTGGTGTTTAATATTTCAAAAAGGCTCAAAATCTTACCAAATGAAAGGTGTCATTCATCTATCACAACAAGCTTATGTCCTTTTAATCGAAATCCAAGTCAATTAGTCTAAGCATGCAAGTATACTTATTCACTCATATTATGCATTTCTAATTCAGATTGAGTTCATTTAATAATCATGCATCTCTAACTACTAAATGGGAAAACAAGCACACAAGACACAAATAATCAATTTTTTCTTTTTTTTAACTAATACTCCCGTGGCACTTGAGCATCATTTTGCCCTCGATGTGATAAGAAAATGAAAGATGGATCTAAGAGGCAAAAGAATGAAAGCAAGAAAAAAGATGTAAACGAAAAGAAATTAAAACAACAACGAATAGAAAGGAAAAGGATAGAAACACGATACTAAGATAGGGGTGGAGCATTCAAATCGGCCATAAAGGTTCGCATCTCTGCCGCACTAGCCTCAATGTTGTGGAGCCTATCATTTGTTTGTCATTCAAATTCTATCAACTGATTTAGCAGTGATTAGTACTCCACAAAAGTAGTTGAAGAAGTCTGATGCATTTATTTGGGTAGTGGAACATCATCTTCTTGTGCAGCTTCTATTTCTATAACTTGAGCTTGCTTACTGCTCGAAGCTTCCCCCGTGTCATCATGAATAAGATCATAGCGATCGCCTTGTCACCTGATAACCTTAATTGACACCAATGATTTCAAGTTGAGAGGCGAGTTGCCCAAAACTAGCTGCATGGGTGTTCTCT
This sequence comes from Erythroxylum gracilipes, assembly GCA_026413385.1. Taxonomy (NCBI): domain Eukaryota; kingdom Viridiplantae; phylum Streptophyta; class Magnoliopsida; order Malpighiales; family Erythroxylaceae; genus Erythroxylum; species Erythroxylum gracilipes. The sequence goes on from JANZLC010000011.1 coordinate 65,827, forward strand.
CCGTTAGCAAGCCAAGATGTTTTGCAATTTGGGTCACAAATGCCCCAACTATTATTTTACCTACACTAGATTGAGCCACTTCATTTAAATGCACACTTAACTAACTAGCGGCATTAAAGGGTCTAACGCGTACTATACACCACAAAATAAATAATTCAGTTTTAGAAACTGCCTCATTGCTATCTCCTCTACCGAATAATGTAAAAGTTAAAAATCAATGGAGATAGTGAAGGGTAGGGTCCACGATGACAGATGATTTAGATTGACTGGGGGAAAACACTTTCCTAGAATTGGTCACTATGGACCAAAAGTCGCTAGCCATAAAATCGTCAGGATATTCATAGAAATCACTATTTGGAAAGCCAAAAATAACATTCAGCACTTCTAAAGTGATCGCATGATGTGCATTCATTAATCGAAATTTAAGACTCCCAACAATGTCCCTAGCATTAGTTTCATGAACTAATTCTAAAGTGGTCAGAAACTCTAATGTTAATTCCACATATGAATTTTTCCTAAATTCAAAAAATTCTTCCCAGCTTATATTTCACATAAACTTGTGGACTCGATCAAATATTTCTAATTTTATAAGTGCTTGAGAATTTAAAAATCTATTCGAAATAATTTGACGATCTTTAAAAAAGATGTACCTTTGTCGGTGCTCTCCAGTTTGAAAGTTGAGGCACGGGATACCTGAATTTGGCTCTTGTGATGGAGACGAGAGGGAAGTCTGGGTTGTTTCATTCTTGGAGGCATATTTGGCTACGTTGGTATAGGTGGCGTTTGTTCTCCTGCTGGGTTGGTGTGGTAGACACATAAGCGTGCGACGTTAAGTGGAGCAGTAGCAAGAGTAGCATAGTTATGCACAGGCAAAGGTCTGTGGACATGGGTGGGTGCCTGGGCGTAGTGGTTCAGGAGACTGCAAAGGCGTGTCATGTTGTAGGTTGCGATGGCGTGCACGGTGGTGGACAGGGTGAAGAGTTGCGTATAGGCATACGTTGGCGAGGGGTGCGCTAGCGAGGTATGCATCCATGATCAGGGTGAAGAGCAGAGAGTTGGGTGAGAAGGGTGGAGGTTGTGTGCGATGGTGGTGTGGTGCAGCTAGCTGGGTGTGAGGGTGTGCGACTGCGTGGTAGCTATAGTTGGAGATTGGATAAGGAGTGGCGGCTGCGGGTGGAGAAGATAGAGAATGCCGAATAAGATTTAGAAATAAGGAAAACGGAAAAGACGAAGATAAACATGCTATGTATTTAGGGGAAGGGGTTTATTTAAAGGTGTGACTAGGCAGTCACGGTTGTGACTCCCCAGTGACACCCACTAGGGAGTTATGGGACTGAGGAGTCACGAGGATGTGACTCACAGCCGTGAATAGGAAGTAAATATGATATTGCTCTTGATCAATTACTTGATGTATACAAACAAGTTAAAATTAAGGATCTATTAGAGAAAGGTACCTTGTTTGGGCCATCGCATACTTCTGAATCAAGAAAGAATTTTGAGAAGGGAATAGAGATCATCAATTCCCAGGTATGGTCACCTTGGTATATCTTTCTCTAAATCATATAAAATGGATTTGTGTCTATGTTAAGATTGTAGATGGTATTAAAATGAAAAGGTTAAGATTTTGAGCAAGATACCTTCCCTGGAATGGCTAAGAGATTTCTTCTTCCATAACACCATATTTGTAAAGTCATAAAGCTGTTTTAGTTGCATAGTTAGGATTTTTCAATCATGGCTGCATGTTTGATTTATTGTTGGGCTAAAAATATATTTCCTGAAGTTATTCAACAATTAGTTTTCACTGATATTTTGCAAGGAGGTAAGATATAACAGGTGGCTCAACTATAGAGTTTGAGGGGAATTAAGTGCAACCCACTATAGTTGAGATTTCTTTTAAAATAGATGTTATGAAGGAAGAGATATTTGCTCCTACTCTTTACATGATGAAATGTCAGGTTGTTCATTCTCTAAGAACATTTTGTTTGGTTGGGATGATTATATGAACAAGTTTTTATTATTGATAGCTTAAAAAGAGTATCGTGTTTCCCTTATAGGTCTGAATTATATGATGGCTTAAAAGAAAATTGTTGTTGCCGTATAGCTCTGGGTTATATAATTTCTTTTGTTTATCTGCTTTGCAATTAACCTAACTCTTGAAAACTGGACTCTTCTCTAGACTTTACAAGAAGTTATTGAAATAAACAATTCAGTCCTTCAAGGATTAAGCAGTTCTATCTTCACCCATAATCTCGGAGTTATCTTCAAGTGGTTTGGGTAAGCACCACAAACTTGTATGAAGTCCATTACTTGCTTTCCAAATGTTTAATAGACTTGAATGTATGATATTGCCCAAGATTGGAACTTTCTTCTGTCATATCATGAATTTGTCTTCCTCTAGAGTACTCTTGTTGGACCCCGATCCCTGATTGAAATATAAAAAAAATAGATGAAAATTTAGGAGAATTTCGGGTGAATTATTCTTGTACAAAGGAAAGAAATTGCAAGAATTTCAATGATTGT